>AWOL01S0017773.1:304699-369679 GCA_000715115.1 Nicotiana otophora
ATATATATATATATATATATATATATATATATATATATATATATATATATATATATATATATATATATATATATATAAAGCCTCAGAAGACATAGCTAACCCATCACCGGTCTGTAGCGCAATAACCGGCTAAACTACTCCGACTGGATGAGCTACTGGAGCCTGATACTGGGGAGTTATCTGCTCCGGAGCGAGAGTAATGGGAGTCTGGCTCCTTCTCCAGCCTGAGAGAATGATGATTCCATGGGAAATGTGCCAGTCTGGGCAACACTCTCCATAAGGCCCACCAAACGGACCAAAGCATCCTGAAGTACTTGGGTGGCAATGAACCCTTCCGGAACCTGAGCTGGTCCGACAGGAATAGTCTGGGCTGGAATCTCCTCATCAAGATCTATCTGAGGCTCCACTGCTCGGGCTACTGCTCGGGCTCTGGGCTGAGCCCTGCCCCTGCCTCGGCCTCGACCTCTGCCCCTCGTAGGAGCTTCCCTTGGAGGATCTGGCTGTTTCTCAGTTAAGGAAGAGGTACGTGTTCTCGTGATCTGTGAGAGAATAAGAGTAGAAGAGTTCAATCGGTATTGAGAAAACAAAATCGCACGACAGAGGAGAATAGAAGTGAAATTTGTTCCTAAACTTCATAGCCTCTGGAAGATAAGCACAGACATCTCCGTACCGATCCTCCAGACTCTACTAAGCTTGCTCGTGAATCGTGACACCTAGGCAACCTAGTTCTTTGATACCAACTTGCCATGATCCGAAATTTCCACCATCGGGACTGTGATGACGCCTAGCATTTTACTTGCTAGGCAAGCCAACGTTAGAGAATTATTAAGCAAAATCCTTATTTTCATTCAGTAAATAACAATATTATCTAAGATAAAATACAATAAGTGTGGAATAATATAAAAACTGTATTAATTACTACCACCCGGATCTAGAGTCACAATTCACGAGCATTGTAGAATTTACTACAAGTAATAGTCCGAAAGAAATACAACTGTTTGGATGAAAGAAACAGTAAAACTGAAAAGATAGACGGGGACTTCAAGGTCTGTGAACGCCGATAGATCTACCTTGAGTCACCGGATAGCGGGTCCAACAGTGAAAATCTCGATCAACCCGAGTCGGTACCAAAATCTGCACAAAAAGTGTGGAGTGCAGTATTTGTACAACCGACCCCATGTACTGGTAAGTGTCGAGCCTAACCTCGACGAAGTAGTGACGAGGCTAAGTCAAGGCACCTACAAATCAACCTGTACAGTTTAACAATGTATATACAAATAACAGTAATGAAGAATTAGAAAGGAGATATCGGGAGGGGAAAACATGCTTGGGGAAATATGAGATAAGGAACTACAGCAGAATGATCACTGGAACAACCCATATACTAAAAATCAACAGAAACAACGAATACAGTAAAGGGAAAATGCACGACATCACCCTTCGTGCTTTTACTCTCAATCTCACCATAAATCAATAGAACCGGCACGGTATCACCCTTAGTGCATTAACTCTCATATCATGGCACAACATTACCCTTCGTGCATTAACACTCACAATATGGAACGACATCACCCTTCGTGCATTAACACTCACAATATGGCACAGAATCATCCTTCGTGCATTAACACTCACAATATGGCACGGCATCACCATTCGTTCATTAACACTCACAATATGGCACGACATCACCCTTCGGTCATTAACACTCACAATATGGCACTGCATCACCCTTCGTTCATTAACACTCATAATATGGCACGGCATCACCCTTCGTGCATTAACACTCTCCCTTACCATAATGCAATGCATAAATAACAACAGGGAGATAGAATAACAAGTACAAGCCTTACTTCAACACTTGGTTCCACAATATCAATCTCAACTTTGAAATAAATTCTCAATTATCACCAGAAAATCCGTAAACATGATAAGAACGATCAATCTAAGCCCACTAGTATAAACACATAACAAATAGGCATAGGAAAGAGACAATATAAGAAAAATGGAAGAAACATGGAAAACAGGTAAATTGGCGGCGCATAAGTACTCGTCACCTCACATATACGCCACTCACATGAATTTCACATAGAAAATTGTCTAAGATTCCTAATTCCCTCAAGTCAGGGTTGGACACAACACTTACCTCGCTCCGAAGGCCACTTAATACTCAATCACAACTTTTTCTTTAGATTTCACCTCCAAACCACTCGTATCTATTATAAAATGACTCAATAATATCAAATATTTCTAAAGGAATTAATTACATTTCATAAATTAAATTTCCTAAATTTGCCGCCAATAATTCGAAAAAATCGACCCCTGGCCCGCTTGGTCAAAACCCGAGGTTCGGACAAAAATCCATTTACCCATTCACCCCCGAGCCCGAATATATAATTGGTTTTGGAATTCGACCTCAAATTGAGGTTTAAATCCCCAAATTTTCGAAATCCCTAGTTTCTACCCTAACCCCTAATTCTACCATAAAAACTCTAGATTTTAGGTTGCTAATTCATACAATGTAATGGGTAATTGAAAGAAAATGGCTTAGAATCACTTACCAACACTTTGGGGAAGAAAACAACTCTTGAAAATCGCCTCTAGTCCGTTATTTTTGTGAAAAGTGTAAAAAAAGGCTTAATCCTGTGTTAGATTCTGTTTGAAGTGCTGGGCGACAGTGTGCATCGCGTTCGCGAGGCCACTGTCGCGTTCGCGAGACATTGCTAGCGTTCGCGATGAAGGAAAGGCTGACTCCCCCCCCAGTGCCTAACACTACGCGTTTGCGATGAGCTTATCACGTTCTCTAAGGCTAATGTCCCCATCGCTTTGCGTTCGCGACCAAGCCTTCGCATTCACGAAGAAGAAAATTCTGGCCTCATTAGTTTACTCTTCGCGTTCGTGAGAGTACCTTCGCAAATGCAAAGAAGGGCATGCCAGAACACCTGCTGCAGCAAAATACCAGATTTTCTGAGTCCAAAACATCATGTGGTCTATCCGAAACTCACCCGAGCCCTCGGGGCTCCGAACCAAACATTCACACAAGTCTAAAAACATCATACGAACTTGCTCTTGTGATCAAATCGCCAACATAACACCTAGAACTACGAATAATGAAATTCTCAAGAACACTTTAAAATTTCTATCTTCACCACCGGACTTCCTAATCACGTCAAACCAACTTCGTTTCTCACCAAATTTCACAAATAAGTCATGCATATTATATTGGACCTATACCTGGCTCCAGAACAAAAATACGGATCCGGTATCAACAAGGCCAAATATCAACCAATTCTTAAAAATAATTCATTTTCAGACTTTTAATTTTCATCCAAAATTCATAATTCGAGTTAGGGACCTCCGAATTCAATTTCGGGCATACGCCCAGGTCCCACCGGGACCACCAAAAAGGTTAACCGAAGTCAACTAAAATCAAATTTTAAGGCAAATATTCCTATTTTCATAAATGTTCAAAATAAAAGCTTTTTGAAAACATGCCCGGACTGTGCACGCAAATCGAGGACGGAAAAAATGAGATTGGTAAGGTTTAAGAGCACAGATTCGAGTTCTAAAACATAAGATGACATTTTGGGTCATCACACCATCTCTATTCTTCCATACTGTATGGCTCCTCCTGAGTTGAAGGAGTTGAAGGAGCAGTTGCAGGAGTTGCTTGATAAGGGCTTCATTCGGCCCAGTGAGTCACCTTGAGGTTCGGTCTTGTTTGTGAAGAAAAAAGATGGTTCTATGCGTAAGTGTATTGATTACTGCCTGCTGAACAAGGTTACAGTGAAGAACAGATATCCATTTCCTCATATTGATGACTTATTTGATATGTTACAGGGTGCCAGGGTGTTTTCCAAGATTGAGTTACATTCATGCTATCATCAGTTAAAGATTTGGGAACCAGTTATCCAAAAGACTGCTTTCAGGACCCGATATGGTCACTACGAGTTTCTTGTTATGTCTTTTGGGCTGACCAATGCCCCAACAACTTTTATGCATTTGATGCACACTGTGTTTCGACCTTATCTTGACTCATTCGTCATTGTATTTATTGACGACATTCTGGTATACTCCCAAACCCGGAAGGATAATGAGCAACACCTGAGGACTGTGATTCAGACCTTGAGAGAAAAGAAGTTGTATGCAAAATTTTTAAAGTGTGAGTTTTGGCTAGAGTCAGTGGCATTCCTGAGTTATGTCACGAAGAAGGTGGTCCTGGATAATCTGCATGTCCCCATAGACTTAAACCAAGATAGTCACGATAATATTTGATTGTAGTGGGCACAATTGTCATAACATCTTCACCCTTCATCAATATATCAACATATCTTATAACAAATACACCACAACTTTTGTTTCCTTTCTGCGTTAGTGCTTCTTACAAGTGAACCACAAATGGTTCATATTTATGCCCAAATGTAGGATGCAAGTTACCAAAGTTTCAATGCTTCAAAATTACAGGAATGAAATGCTTATAAGGAAGAACCTGCTCCCTTATAACATCATACTCTTTGCTCTTGTACACCGAATCATATACATCTATGGTCTTCTCATTCAAGTCTAACACTGCCAAAGAATAATGAGTGCTAGAATCTAATGGAATTTCACCATTTACTAAAGTTGCAGGAAGTCGAATCGGACAGAAAACGTTTTCAGCAGATGTCCATGGAATCCCACATTTACGATTCTCACCCAATATATACTTACAAATCCCAAATCCCAATCCGGAAGGGTTATTCCAAAGTTCAAACTCATTCTAGTTTTTTGGATTATTAGTCAAATCCTTACATGCAAGATCCAAAGTGCCGACAAAGCCCACATCAGTTGTTGTCTGGCACGACCCAAACATCCCTCCAACCACATCGTGGCGATACCTATTCTCTACAATTAGGTAAGCCTCACAATTCACATAAAAATACCAACAACGAAAAAACAAAGTTTGACTTCTAATTGCAATAGATACTGAATAAGAAAAACGATGCTGCTCGGCATGTACAATAACCAAACTCTAACTTACGCGGCTTTCCGAAAACCCGGAATGTCACGAGTCACAAGATATAGACCGTACAGAGTTAGCCTAGACCGTCATCAGCTATGGAGATCCGTAGTTTTCTTGGTTTGATTGGGTATTACCGTCGTTTTGTACAGGGATTCTCATCTATTGTAGCACCTATGACCAGGCTGACCCAGAAAGGTGCTCTGTTTAGGTGGATAGAGGAGTGTAAGGAGAGCTTTCAGAAGCTCAAGACGGCTTTGACTACAGCCCTAATATTGGTATTGCCTACAGGTTCGGGGTCTTACACAGTATATTGTGATGCATCGAAGATTGGCCTTGGCACAGTGTTGATGCAAGACGGTAGAGTGATTACCTACGCGTCCCGACAGCTGAAGGTGCATGCAAAGAACTATCGTGTCCATGACCTTGCATTAGCAGCTATTGTTCATGCCTTGAAGATTTGGTGGCACTATTTATATGGTGTTCCTTATGAGCTTTACACCGATCATCGGAGTTTCCAGCATCTGTTCAAGCAAAAGGATCTTAACTTGCATCAGCGAGGGTGGTTAAAGCTACTTAAGGACTATGATATCACCATTATTTACCACTCTGGGAAGGCCAGTGTGGTGGCCGATGTTTTGAGTCGTCGGGCAGAGAATTTGGGGAGTTTAGCATATCTTCCAGCAACAGAGAGACCCTTAGCATTGGATATTCAAGCCTTAGCCAATCAGTATGTGAGATTGGATATTTATGAGCTGAGTCGAGTATTGGCTTGTGTGGTCTTCCGATCTTCTCTTTTTAATCGTATCATGGAGCGTCAGTATGATGGCCCCTATCTGCTTGTCCTTAAGGACACCGTCTAGCACGGTGATGCGAAGGAGGTCACTATTAGGGAGGATGGCGCATTGAGGATGCAGGGCAGGCTATGTGTGCCTAATGTAGATGGTTTGCGTGAGTTGATTCTTCAAGAGGCTCATAGCTCGCGGTACTCCATTCATCCGGGTACCGCAAAGATGTATCAGGACTTGAGTCAGCATTACTGGTGGAGGAGGATGCAGAAGGACATAGTGGAGTATGTGGCTCTGTGCTTTAATTGCCAGCATGTGAAGTATGAGCATCAGTAACCAGGTGGGTTACTTCAGAAGTTAGAGATTCCAGAGTGTAAATGGGAGAGGATCACTATAGATTTCGTTGTTGGACTCCCACAGAGTCAACAGAGGTTTGATGTAGTTTGGGTGATTGTTGATAGGCTGACCAAGTCAACTCATTTCATTCCTGTGATGACTGCATATTTTTCCGAGCAACTGGCTCATATCTACATCCGCGAGATCGTCAAGCTTTATGGCGTACCGATATCTATCATCTCTGACCGGGGTACGCAGTTTACATCACGATTCTGGAGGACCATACAACATGCGTTGTTTACCCGAGTGGAGCTGAGCATAGCATTTCACCTCTAGACGGACTGACAGTCCGAGCGCACTATTTAGATATTAGAGGATATGCTCTGTGCGTGTTTGATGGAGTTTGGAGGATCGTGGGATCAACTCTTGCCACTTGCAGAGTTCGCCTATAATAAGAGTTATCAGTCGAGCATCCAGATGGAACAGTTTGAGGCTCTGTATGGTAGATGGTGCCGGTCCCCAGTGGGTTGGTTCGAGTCGGGCGAGGCCAGATTAGTGGGTACATACTTGGTCCAGGATGCCCTGGATAAGGTGAAGGTGATTGAGAATCGACTTCGCACAGCCCAATCCAGACATAAGAGTTATGCAGACTGGAAGGTTCGTCATGTAGCATTCATGGTTGGAGAGCGGGTCTTGCTTCGGATATCGCCTATGAAGGGCGTTATGAGGTTCAGAAAGAAGGGCAAGCTGAGCCCAAGGTACATTGGTCCTTTTGAGGTGTTGCGACGTGTTGGGGAGATTGCTTAAGAGATTGCCTTACCTCCCAGCCTAGCAGGGGTTCATCCGATATTCCACGTTTCTATGCTCGGGAAGTATCACGGTGATCCGGCTCATGTGTTGGATTACAGCACAGTCCAGTTGGACAAGGATCTATCTTTTGTAGAGGAGCCAGTGACTATTTTGGACAGGCAGATCAGAAAGCTAAGGTCAAAGAACCTTGCTTCCATGAAGGTGCAGTGGAGGGGTTAGCCGGTCGAGAAGGCGACTTGGGAGACCGAGCAGGATATACGCAACCGATATCCGCATATTTTCACCGCTTTAGGTATGTCTCTAAACTCGTTCGAGGACGAACGATTATTTTAAGAGGAAAATATGTAACGTCCTGGCTAGTCATTTTGAGAGTCATCACCCTGATCCCCTATCTACTATGTTCCCCGTGTCTTTTTCTGCTTATATGTCTTGCCAGGAGGTGTTGGTCGTGGTTTCGGAGTGTTTTGGGACAATAGTCCCTAAATGGGAGCTTAAGTCTTAGGATTTTAATCGTAATCGGAACTGTGTGAAGACGACTCCGGAATGGAGTTTTGTCGGATTCGTTAGCTCTGTTGAGTGATTTGGGACTTAGGGGCATGTCCGGATTGTGTTTTGGAGGGATGTAGCTCATTTAGGTTTGCAATGGCAAAACTCGAATTTTTGGAGATTTTGACCGGAAGTAGAATGTTTTATATCGGGGTTGGACTTTGATTTTGGAAGTTGGAGTAGGTCCGTAATGTTGAACAAGACTTGTGTGCATAATTCGAGGTCAATAGCACGTGGTTTGATAGGTTTCGGCATCGGTTGTCGAATTTGGAAGTTTCAAGTTCTTTAAGTTTGAATCAGAGGGTGAATTGTGTTCTTAGCGTTGTTCAATGTGATTCAAGGCTCGACTAAGTTTGTATGGTGTTATAGGAGTGGTTAGTATGTTTGGTTGAGGTCCCGGGGGCCTCGCGTGTGCTTCAGATGCTTAACGGATTGGGCTTTAGACTTATGCAATTGCTGAAGCTGCTGCACCTGGTGTAATCGCACCTGCACACTTTGGACCCCAGGTGCGGCGCCACAAAAGAGGCCATGGAGCCGCATAAGAGGTCATGGAGCCTCATAAACGGTTTTGGACTTGCCCAACTGGGACCGCAGGTGCGGCCATACTTTCGCAGAAGCGGACACGCAGAAGCGGAAGGGGAGCGCAGATGTGGGCTCGCAGAAGAGGACCTTGTTCATAGATGCGGACCCAATCCCCCTTAAGTGATTTTCGCACCTGCTATGGAATTCCCGCATGTGTGGTTGAAGGCTCGCAGGAGCTAGTTTGCTAGGCAGAAAAGGGGTATTTCGAGGGTTCATTTCCCATTTCGATTTTGGGAGTTTGAGTGCTTGGTGGGAGACAATGTTTCGAGGCTTCTTCAATTAAATTATTGGGGTAAGTGGTTCTAACTTGGATTGGGCTATATTTCATGAATCTATCGTTATTTTTGTCTTCTAATTAGGGATTTGAGTTGGAAATTTGGGGGGAAATGGTAGAAACTTCATAAGCCATAATTTTGAGTTTTGGAAGGTGATTTGAGGTCGGATTTGAGTGGTTCTTTTATGGTTAGACTCATGAATGAATGGGTGTTCGTATTTTGTGACATTTACCCGATTCCGAGACGTGGGCCTGGGAGGCTTTTTGGGACAGTTTCCTAATTTCTTGCTTTAGCTTAGATTTCATTGACTAGATTAGTTTCTTATAGATATAATTATGGTATGTAATTGGTTTTGGCTAGATTGGGGCCATTCGGAGTCAGATATTTGTGGGAAGAGCATTTCTATCGATTGATTGAGCTTGGTTCAAGGAAAGTGGCTTGCCTAACCTTGTGTGGGGTAAATCCCCTAAGGATTTGGTACTAATTTTACTATGTTAGCGCCGTGTACGCGAGGTGACAAGTGCGTACACGGGCTATTTGTTAAAAAACCTTATTTTCTCTGAGTAATTTCCTGATTTTACCTTAATTGAACATACTAGCATGCGTAGTTACCCTGTTAACTTAGAATAACATGTCTATGTGTCTTAACTGCTTAATTGAACTCCTTACAGCATGCCTATCAATTTCCTGTTTCTTTTCCCGGATTGTACCTAGTCTAGACCATAGATTTTCTTGTTGTACTTATCGTCTGAAATTGATTACATTGTGTATTTACTTTTGGGACTACGGGACGGTATCCCGGGATATCCCCCTGCATATTTACTTTTGGGACTACGGTATGGTATCCCGAGAGATCCCCTGCATATTTACTTTTGGGACTAAGGGACGATATCCCGGGAGATCCCCCTGCACATTTACTTTTGAGACTACGAGGCGGTACCTCCAGAGTTCTCCCGGCATATTTACTTTTGGGACTACGAGACGGTATCTCGGGAGATCCCATTTCGCTTAATTCCGTGTATTATTATGCTATTTCATTGTGTTTTCCTTTGTTGAACTTTAGTCTCTTATTATACTGCTTAAATCTCCTGTTTTTATTATTATATACTAGTGGGTCTGACCTGACCTTGTCACTACTCGACCGAGGTTAGGCTCGACACTTATAGGGTACCAATTGTGTTGTACTCATACTACTCTCCTGCACATATTTTGTGTGCAGATTCAGGTGCTCATTATTAGCCGTTGTATCCGTGAGTTCGAGGCAGCTGTTGGAGACTTCAAGGTATATATGTCGTGTCAGCACACCTCGAAGTCCCCTTCTATTCTTCCCCATGTCAAACATTTCTTCAGTATTTGTTTTTACTCGACTTCGGTGTAAAGAGATGTTATTTCCTTTTCTATATCTTGTGACTTGTGACATTCCGGATTTTGGGAAAGCTGCGTAAGTTAGAGTTTGGTTATTGTATATGCCGAGCGGCATCATTTTTCTTATTCAGTATCTATTGCAGTTAGATGTCAAACTTTGTTTTTCTGTTGTTGGTATTTTTATGTGAATTGTTAGGCTTACCTAGTCGTAAAGAATAGGTGTCTTTACGATGTGGTTCAGAGGGATGTTTGGGTTGTGACAGACAACAACTGATGTGGGATTTGTCGACACTTTGGATCTTGCATATAAGGATTGGAATAATAATCCAAAAAACTGGAATGAGTTTGAATTTTGGAATGACCCTTCCGGACTGGGATTTGGGATTTGTAAGTATATATTGGGTGAGAATCGTAAATGTGGGATTCCATGGATATCTGTTGAAAAAGTTTTCTGTCTGATTCGACTTCCTGCAACTTTGATAAATGGTGAAATTCCCTTAGATTCTAGCACTCATTATTCTTTGGCAGTGTTAGACTTGAATGAGAAGACCATAGATGTATATGATTCGGTGTACAAGAGCAAAGTGTATGATATTATAAGGGAACATGTTCTTCCTTATAAGCATTTCATTCCTGTAATTTTGAAGCATTGTAACTTTGGTAACTTAGCATCCTACATTTGGGCATGAATATGAACCATTTGTGGTTCACTTGAAAGAAGCACCAAAACAAAAAGGAAACAAAAGTTGTGGTGCATTTGTTATAAGATATGTTGATATGTTGATGAAGGGTGAAGATGTTATGACATTTGTGCCCACTACAATCAAATATTATCGTGACTATCTTGGTTTAAGTCTATGGGGACATGCAGATGGGAAACACAAATTAGGGTATTCAACTCCTCGAGACCAGGTTGGTGATGATTATGGAGAGAATGGAAATAACTTTTGTAAATATCCTTTAGCACTTGGGTATTCTTAAGTGTAAATACATTCATAAACTTAGTTTTTGCATCATATATAAAATATCCTTTATTTGATTCAGATCTTTCTCTTATGTTGATATGTAAATACTTTGTTGATTGATATGCAAAAATTTTTGCTTGAATTAAAGACTTCACAATGTTTGCTTCCTGTATATTATGCTGGAGATCTATCATGTGAAAGTATATTATCCAGTATTTTATGATGGATGTGTACAATCCAGTTTTATTTTATAGAATTGAAGCTATTTATTGATTGAAATAAAGATTAATGGAGTGGAGTTTATATTTTTTATGGTGTGTTTCTATGTTTAATAAGATAAATTTCATAATTTTTGTTGATGCAACTCAAGTATAATTAGTTGGAATTTTTATTTTTGTTGCTTCGTGTAAATTATTCTGGAATTGCTACTTATGAAGCGCTATAAGCCAGTATATTTTAATGTAGAAGTGTAAAATAGTGGAAACTTTATATCTAGAACAATTTGCTGCAATTAAATACTTTAAAATTTTGTTTCCTGTATATTATGCTGGAGGTCTATCTTCTTAAAGTATATTCTCCAATATTTTATGCCAGATGTGTACAATCCAGTGTTTTTGCTGGATTTGAGCGATTTAGTGATTGAAATAAAGATTTATGGATTGGAGTTTATATTTTTTATGGTGTGTTTTTATGAATAATAAGTTAGATTTCATAATTGTTGTTGATGCTATTCTAGTATAATTAGCTGGAGTTTCTTATTTTCGTTGGTTCCTGTAAATTATGCTGAAATTGCTACTTATGAAGCGCTATAAGACAGTATATTATAATGGAGAAGTGTAAAACAGTGGAAAATGTGTATCTAGAACAATTTGCTACAATTAAATACTTTAAAATTTTGCTTCCTGTATATTCTGCTGCAAGTCTATCATCTTAAAGTATATTCTCCAGTATTTTATCCTGGATGTGTACAATCCATTTTTTTGCTAGATTTAAGCGATTTATTGATTGAAATAAAGATTTATGGATTGGCGTTTATATTTTTTATTATGTATTTTTTGAATAATAAGTTGGATTTCATAATTTTTGTTGATGCTATTCTAGTATAATTAGCTGGAGTTTCTCATTTTGATTGGTTCCTGTAAATTATGCTTGAATTGCTACTTATACAGCGCTATAAGCCAGTATATTATAATGGAGAAGAGTGAAACAGTGGAAAATTTGTATCTAGAATAATTTGTTGGAATTAAATACTTGCTTCCTATATATTATGCTGGAGGTCTATCATCTTAAAGCAGATTCTCCAGTATTTTATCCTGGATGTGTACAATCCACTTTTTTTGGCTAGATTTGAGCGATTTTATTGATTGAAATAAAGATTTATGGATTGGAGTTTATATTTTTTTATGATTTGTTTTTATGTATAATAAGTTATATTGCATAAATTTTGTTGATGCTATTCTAGTATATAAAGATTAATAGTTCCTGTATATTATGCTTGAAATGCTACTTATGAAGCGATTTAAGCCAGTATATTATAATGGAGCAGCGTAAAACTTCAAAAAATTTACTTCCTGTATATTATACTGAAAATCTATCATGTGAAAGCATATTATCCAGTATTTTATCCCGGATGTGTACAATTCAGTTCTTTTTTGTTTATGGAATTCAAGCGATTTATTGATTGAAATAAATATTAATAGATTGGAGTTTATATTTTTATATATAATAGGTTAGATTTCATAATTTTTGTTGATACTATTCTAGTATATAAAGATTAATAGTTCATGTATATTATGCTTGAAATGCTACTTATAAAGCGATTTAAGCCAGTATATTATAATGGAGCAGTGTAAAACAATGGGGAAGTTGTATCCATAACAATTTGCTGGAAATAAAGACTTCAAAATTTTTACTTTCTGTATATTATGCTGGAGATATATCAGGTGAAAGCATAATATCCAGTATTTTATACTGGACAATTATTTGATGTACAATTATTTTTACAAGGTGTATAATCTGTTGCATTTCATGATTTTTTATCGTTCTATCCTAGAGTTGTTATTTCATATAATTTTCTTGAAAAGAGTTTTTGATACTATGTGGATCATATTCCGTAAATATCAGAAACATAAAAGAAATGTGATAAATGAACGTTGAAACATAAACATAATACAAGATAAAAAGCACCCAAAACAAAAGAAGAGCCACACAAAATAAAAGAAAACATAAACAAAAACTCAAAAGAAAAACATAAAAAAAAGGATTAAAAAAACTAAGCATCATCTCCATCATCATAACAGTGCTCCTCAATTTCTCGATATATCTCATCATTGTCTGAATCTGAGATAATCATAGGATACTCGGGCAAAGAATCACAAAGTCTCATCAGATCAAACTTCAACTTGTTGAATTGATCACACAGCTGATTTTGTTCAATTATTACTCCGTCCATAAGATAAGGAAGACTCTTCAAGCTATATTCCAGCTTGGCATAGTCGACCCTGATGGGATACTTAAAATAATCAAACTGCTGGACAACCTTGTCGAACAAGGTTGAAAAACCTTCACAACTGTGTTCCAAGTTCAGTCTGTTCCGGAATGATTCATCGGCAAAAAACTGTGGTCTGATTGTTTCCCAATCAGCCTTTATTTGCTCCCACTTTTGCATAATATTATCCATTGCTACGTTACTATTCCAATCAAACTTTAAACTCTCCCACTTTTGCATAAGTTCATCCATTGTAAGCTTCCTGCTTCCGCTAGCATCATACATGATGTTTTTAAAAAAGCTAAAAGGCTATTGATGAATATAAATTTAATGAAATATGATAAAAGTCTATGGATGACTATGAAATTTTCAAGTGAAGTGATTGTTAATATAGCCAAAGTGCACACCTAATCAATTTAATATGTATAAATGCAAAGATAACTTTTCAGGTCTCTTTGTTGTTTTACGTTCAGAGAAATGTAACTTTTTGCACATTCCAAGAAAAGTAGGTGGTAAAAGATAACGAGTAGGTGATAAATGCAAATAGAAATGTAACATCAAATTAATAAGTCAACAGTTTTTATATACTAAAAAATAACTTCACTCTAAAAAGTGTACGTTGTCTCTCTTTTCCAAATGACGCCTCATTCCCTAAAGCGTACGTTTATACCTGTAACGACCCGACCGGTCGTTTTCAGCCTTTACGCTCCTCTCAACTATTTGAAGTTTTGAATAACTTCCTACGAGGTAATATAACTTGTGTGAATTTTCCGCTTTGATTTTAAGTTATTTCGGAGTGAAACGAGATACTTAGTCTTATAATTAAAAATTTTAAGTTAGAAAAGTTGACCGAATGTGGACTTATGTGTAAACGACCTCGGATTCAAATCTTGATAATTCGAATAGCTTTGTATGGTAATTTTAGACTTAGGATCATGTCCGAAAAATTATTTGCAGGTCGGTAGAGGAATTAGGCTTGAAATAGCGAAAGTTGAATTTTCGGGAAAGTTTGACCGAGGGTTGACTTTTTGATATCGGGATCGAAATCTGATTCTGCAAATTTGAATACCTCCGTTATGTTATTTATGACTTGTGTGCAAAATTTGTGGTCAATCGGATGTGATTTGATAGGTTCTGGCGTCGTTTGTAGAAATTGGAAGTTTCAAAGTTCATTATGCTTGAATCAATGTGTTATTCATGTTTTTAACGTTGTTTGATGTGATTTGAAGGCTCGACTAAGTTTGTATGATGTTTTAGGACTTGTTGGTATATCTGGTTGAGGTCCCGGAGGCATCGGGTGAATTGCGGATGGTTAATGGATCAAATTAGGACTTAGAAGAAAAATCTGAAGTTTCTGCCTTCTGGTGCAATCGCACCTACGGAATTTGGCTCGCAGGTGCGACCACGCAGAAGCGCAATGGACATCGCAGGTGCACAAGGTCCGTAGAAGCAGACAGGAAACTTGCACAAGCGAGCTCGCAAGTGCGAGCTGAGATGCGCAGAAGTGGAGGCTGGGCTGGTGACTGTGGAGCACAGATGCGGAAGGCATCTCGCAAGTGTGGACACGCACCTACGCATGGGGGATCGCAGAGGCGGGGGAAAGATCTACAGGAGCGGTTGCGCAGAAGCGGTTCAAATTTCCGCAGGTGCGAAAACTCTTGGGCTGTACAAAAACAAAGGGGTTTCGTGCTTTTGCCATTTTTGGGCATTTCAAGCTCGAGTTGGGCGATTCTTGAGCGAGAAATCACGGGAAATCTTGAGGTAAGTCTCTTGTGATCATTTCTACTCCATAATATTAAATTATCGTCGAATAATCCGACTAGATTACATGTTTTTGAGGTGTAAATCGGAGATTTGAACTTAGAGATTTGTAAATAAGATTTGATGATTTGGTGGTCGAGTTGCGGTCGGATTTTTGTAAAATTAGTATGGGTAGACTCATGGTGGAATGGGCTTTCGGATTTTGTAACTTTTGTCGGGTTCTGAGATGTGGGCCCCACGAGAAATGTTTGAGTTAAATTTCGAATTTTTATGGAAAAATTGTATTTTCATATGGAATTAATTTCAAGTTTTATTGACTGAAACAAATTATTTGTGACTAGATTCGAGGCATTCGAAGGCCGATTTGCAAGACAAAGGCATAGCAGAGTAAAGAATTTCATGTTTTTAGGTAAGTAACAGTTATAAATCTGGCCCTAAGGGTATAAAAATGCCGGATTGTTTATGTCATGTGATTATTTTGGAGGTGACGCACATGCTAGGTGACGGGCATGCACCGAGGGGATTGTGACTTGATCCGTCCCGTAAAACTGTAAAGTTGAATAACTTGCTGTTAGCTAGATGCTCTCTATGTGTTGAAGAAATTTGACTGTAAATCATATTAGAAACCATGTTTAGGCTATGTGATGGTATTGTTGGGCCCCACAGAGGCCGCGTTACATGTTGAATTGCCTGCTAAATGCTATTTGTACTCAGTCTCAGTTTTTACTAGCACATTTTATCTTAGTCTTTGTTATTATTATTGATACATCATATCATTGTTGTTGGGGCTGATTTCATGATTATTGAGAGCCCGGGAGACTGGAGAGATTTATGACTGAGTGAGGTCGAGGGCCTGATTCTGAGATATTGATACTATAGCACGTGAGTTGTCCGTGCAGCACGTGAGTTGGCCGTGCGGATCCAGATATTGATACTATAGCGCGTGAGTTGTCCGTGCAGCACGTGAGTTGGCCGTGCGGATCCAGATATTGATACTATAGCATGTGAGTTGTCCGTGCAATACGTGAGTTGTCCGTGCAACACGTGAGTTGTCCGTGTGGATCCAGATATTTATACTATGGCACCTGAGTTATCCATGCAGCACGTGAGTTGTCCGTGCAAATTTAGCGCTTGGGATGTAGGAGGCACTCCGGAGTCTGTACACCCCCAGTAAGCACGGGTACCCATTGAGTGTGAGTGTTGAGGGCTGGCATCACGACCCAAAATCCTTATAGGTCGTGATGGTGCCAGACACCACTGTTAGGCATGCCAACACTACATAGTTAATAAATTCTCATTTTAATATTTTGAATTCATAGTTTTTCCCCTTAATTAAATAGCAGAAGATGGAGTTTACAAAATACGTAATAATGTCTTTAAACATTTCCAATACAGTGCAACCCATAATTTTCCCCAAAACCCTGTGTCACAAGTACATGAGCATTTACTAAGAATATAAAATAAAATACAACAGTTGTCCGGAATACAATTCGATAGAAAAAATGTAAGTACTCTGAGGAGACTTTGTTGGCTGCGGAACATCGTATAGAATGCAGTTCACCTAAGTCCCCGCCATAATTGTTCCTTTGCGCCCACAAGGCCGCTAAACATATGTGTACCTGCACAAAACTATGCAGCAAGTGTAGCATGAGTACGTAAATCAACACGTACCTAGTAAGTATCCCGCCTAACCTCGAAGAAGTAGTGGCGAGGGGTCTACTCGGACACTTACTATGGGTTATAATCAATATACCAATGATATGATAAATTATGGATTTTATAAGGCAACTATAAACTCAATAACATGAGGGAGATAAATAATTCTCTTGTTAATAGGGGGTTTCCTAATTTATTCTCGTCTTTCAACAATTTAAATCTCCGGCCAATGAGGCCATATCAATTATCAATAATTCCCAAAACAATCAATTCAGTCATGAGCAAATCATGCCGAGGTCAGACGGACCGATCCAACATAATATTTAAATTGTGTATTACCAGAGGGTCAAATGGCGCGAACCATAGATGCATCTATAAGTTTTCCCGCTCGCGAATCATACATGCAACGCAGTCCCCGCTCGCGAATCATACATGCAAAGCAGTCAAATGTAAATTTAAGGAAATACCCCGCTCGTGAATCATACCTACGACGCAGATAAATATAAGTTTATCATTTAAATCATATCTCTTTCTTGATTCTTTTTAAAATAATGGAAATTCAACTTGAAACGTTTTAAGGAAATTACCCCGCTCGCGAAACATACATGCGACACGATTAAACATAGATTTCTTGAGCTTTTATGATATTCCTCAACTCTTTTCGAAATTTCGAAGTTCAAATGAAACCTTGTAAAATCTAAGTTCTTCAGTTTCAACTCCTTTCAAAAAATATTTAATAAGCAGATTCAATCTCGCTCCCTCTCTAGGCAAACAATAAACATAAATCAATAACAAAATCAACAAGGCATGATTTGAGCCTAAAACTACCCGGACGTAGGCATAACTAGAAGCTACGTATAGACTCTCGTCACCTCGTACGTACGTAACCCCCACAAATAGAAGCACACTATAATTTAGTTCACCTATGGGGTTAATTCCCCCTTACAAGGTTAGAAAGGAGACATACCTCGCTCCAAAGTTTCATAGCCGGCTCCCAAGCCATTCAATCAACTCAAATCGATGACCAACACTCCAAAACTAGTCAATAAACCAGCAAATCCACAAATATATACTCTAATACTCATTATAATCCTATTTACAAAAATTTCCAATTCTGTTCGAAAAGGCGATAAAATCACCCCGGACCCACGTGCCCGGATTCCGAAAATATTCAAAGATAATCATTACCCATAACCTTATGAACCCAAATATATGACTTATGTCCAATCCTATGCTCATATTCGTGGTAAAAATCCAAAAATACAAAAGTTTAGATTTTCTACCAAAACCCCACAACTTTTACTAATTTTCATGTCTAAATCCATATATAAACCATGTATTTAACTTGCAATAGGTGGGAAATAACTTACCTCCAAGTTTCTAGGTGAATTCTCCTCTCAAGAAGCTCCAAAGATCGTCCAAGAATGAAGAAATAAGTAAAAATGCTCAAATCCCCGCTTTAAACACTCACTGCCCAGCGATCATCGTGCCCGCGGCAAAATCCTTCGTGCCTATGATGGAGTTTTCGCACCTACGGCTTCGCACCCACGGCAAAATCCTTCGCGCCTACGATGGAGTTTTCGCACCTGCGGTAAAATCCTTCGCGCCCGCGGCTTTGCGCCTGCGATGGATTTTTCACACCTGCGGCTTCGCACCCGCGGCAAAAATCTTTGAGCCTGCGGAGTCGCACCCGCGGAAAAATTCTATGTGCCTACGGCTTCGCGCCTGCGATGGATTTTTCACAGCTGCAGCTTCGCACCCGCGGCCCTTTTTGCGCAGGTGCGATCACACCAGATATCATCTGCCTCAACTATTCTTCAAATTCCAAATTCGATCTGTTAACTACCCGAAATCCACCCAGATCCCTGTAGACCTTAACCAATTATACCAACACGTCCCAAAACACATTACGAACATAGTCGAGCCTTAAAATCACATCAAACAATGTCGAATTCATGAATCGCACCCCATTCCAAGCCTAAAGAACTTTAGCATTTCAAACTTATACATTCGATGCCGAAACCAAACAAACTGTGTTCGATTGACCTCAAATTTGGCACGCACGTCATAACTGACACTATGGACCTACTCCAACTTTTGGAATCGGAATCCGACCCCGATATCAAATCATCCACTTTCGGTCAAACTTCTCAAAAAACTTCAAATTGCTAACTTTTGCCAAATGACTCCAAAATGACCTACGGACCTCCAAATCCACTTCCGGACGCACTCCCAATACCGAAATCACCATACATAGCTATTCTAGGACTCAGAATTCCAAATGGACATCGATAATATTCAAATGCACTTCAACCCAAATTTATGGAATTCTTCCAAAATGCTAACTTCCACAATAGGTGCTGAAACGCTCCCGGGGCATCCAAAACCCGATCTGAACATACGCCCAAGTCGGAAATCATCATACGAACCTGTTGGAACCTTCAGATCCTAATTCTAAGGCCATTTACTCTAAAATCCAATCTTAATCAATTATTTCAACTTAAGGCTTTAAATATGAGAATTTACTTTCCAAATCAACTCTGAACTTCCCAAAATTAAATTCCGACCACGCGTACAAGTCATAATTCCTGAAGTGATTCTACTTAAGGCCTCTAACTGTCGAACGACATGCTGGAGCTCAAAATGACCGGTCGGGTCGTTACATACTCTCCCGCTTAAACATACGTTCATCCTCGAACGTGCTAAGAACTACGCTGGAGTTGTCCGAAATTACTGATCAGCACCTCGTGCACCTACCCGTGCTACCATAACTCAGTTGACCACACTGGCTCAAGTAAATCTGAAGATTCCCCTTTTGTTTAGTCAAACTAGCCTTAGAGACAAATTCGAACATCCGGAATCTTCTGCTATGACTGTTTCCAACATACGATCACCGTATCAATCACCGTACGATGTACCAGAACATGACTGCGTACCTTTGTTGAATTCACACCATGCACCGCAACATTCATATGACCATAATAACATTCTCTGATCATAATAGCCGACACTCCCCGAATATGATGCTCACCATGCACCTAATGACATATATAAGTCTGGTTCCAATTCTTGCAATACCCCCTAACGGAAGAGACGTGTAGAAATTCATAACCAACTGTCGAGTCGACAAATCATTGAGTCTCTCCTCTTGACTAGAATCATCACCCCATTATAACCAAATAATGGTATTTGCTCTTTACTATACTTTATATAATTCGATAGCACTGATCCCAGATCCAATAATCTCGTCTCGCCCAGCATAAGTTGTTCATGCAATAAGCCACCTCAGACGCTGCCAAAAAGTCTCATGTGATGCCACAATGTGCCAATAAGCTACAAACTCTACGTGATACATGAGGAAAATGAAATCTGAAAATAACTACTCAACCCACTTAACTAACTAGACAACCAAAAAGGTGTTATGAACCTTCCTCAGAAAGTGGAAAACAAAACACACGAAAATAGACATAGGGGACTTCACTCAACATCACACTGTTGCGGCGCGCAACCCGATCCAAACAACATGCCTATGGCGGTGTGCCACCCGATCCATACATAAAATCTATATAAGGAGATACTTACTAAGCTAGAATGTTCATTAATACAAAATACCCGAATAACGGCCACAAGCACGCTAAGTTCATTATACCGTCCCTGGGGAGACAAACAACGCCATACGCTACAAAACGCAAGCGCAACTAAGGTGCGATATATAATCTAACTCTCGAAAGCCATCCTACTGACATAACACCATCGCTACGCGAAACCTCAACACATATGAATTCATCAAGCCGTTTCACAACTCACACGGCACAATATAGTATTACATGAAATAGCCGACGACGAAATAACATCCAACGTCTGAATACTCCTCCATAAGGAGCGCTATGCTGAAATGAACACATCCAGCCTGACATAGAGCCCATATTCACATTTAAATTCATCCACAGACCTCAAGCCGATTCTGATTGCACCGTACTAGGCTAATAACCTTTCAAGGGTCCATAATAACCCTTTTTTCCCATAACACATAAGAACATCCATCATAACCGGAAAAAGCTTCCACAGTCCCCCACCAGACAAACTGAGCATCCTCTAGGCACGAATTCCCAATTAGCGATATTACCATAATCTTCATACTTGGTTTTCATTCTTCAATGAATCAAGTCATTGCACGTCATGCTTATACAATTTTCCCGTGGGATATGCTCCCATGACCTTCCGCACTAGGTAACAAGTCAGTACATTCATACTACCGGCCACACCAATGCTGTAAAGCAATTCAAGAATCCACATTCAATATGCAAAGCCTCTTCACACCAGGCACCAATCTCAGGTGACGCCAAAAACAATGCCAGTTGACTCTAACCATCTGAGTCCTTTATCGCTAATATGAGCTCGTGACATTCTTGTCAACACCGAACTGCAACCTTGATCCTCAACTTCCAAATCCCATGCTAATCACTGCACTTAATCATGCCAATGCACAAAACAATTGCATCATAACTCTGGAACCACTAATAAGGTAAACACTTCATCATATAGAAACATTTTACTTAGCTGAGTTCATGAGAACCATTGCAACACGTATCCAAATTCCCATGAGCGCATGAAATAAAAAACCTCGAGTAGTGGTTTAAACCACCATAATCCTTCCGGGACCTGCCAACACATATCAGGCCATATTACCCATATGCATCCAAATACAATCAATTATGGAGGCCGTCAAGCCTCACGTGCGCCGCCCTAAATCACATGCATAACTCAATGCGCTGAAGGAACTAATCATTGCCACCATCATGCAAATTCAACCATTGTTAGCCGGTCCATCTTTTCCTAATTTATTCTTAACTTGACTTAGAAATAATAATAGCTCCATTCATTACATCACGAACCTAAATCCACACTCATCCCGAGTGACCCCATCTCACGAGACCACATTATCCCGAAAACCCATGAACCATCTCCCACCCTCCTTGTGCGCACATCCACATCTTCAACTGGTACACCCATTCTGATATTTACTTTACAATTCCGAAGTTATTTTCTCCCATTCTTCCATTGCTGCACCTCATACTGAAGATAACACAGAACACTCCAAGCCACGTTTATAATCCGCTGCAAAAGCTCGATATTCAACCATACTATGGACTCAAAATCCTTAGGCACCACACCTTAACTTTTGAATCCACTAGGACCGTTATTGAGAGTCACCCACTCTGACTTGGTCCCTAATATAATCCAACTCCCAGGCTCCACTAGCACATGAACACCCTTTCACTGAAGCAGCTGACTGAATCACCTTCCTTGCAAATCGCCTATGTACTAAGCATAAATCATGAACCTTCCCATAGCCTGAACATGAGTCAATAAGGCCAATTATAACACATATTCCTCAAATCCTTTGCTCAATTTACTATTGATGTTCTCTTTCCTTAGTCGTAATAACCCATCAATATGTCGATAACCAGAAATCTTACAAATAGACGACCATACAATCCAACCGTAGACGGTGGGACTCTCCCACTTATCTTAGAGCTACTATTTCATAAACCTCAAACCCAGCAAGATTCTTCCTTCATCGACATGATCTAACACAATCAACCCGCCAAATTCCTCGAAATCCTTTCCGTTAAACACTTCATGAATACTCTGAATCACTAGCCACATGCACATATTCGACCTCTTCCTGGATAGTTAGTAGAAATACTCTGTAGGAGGTTCTTCAACACCACGCAACCGCTAACCCTCTCACAGGAGATAACCCACCCGTGGAAATTCTATGCCGGCATCCTCCAACAATATTTCACCGAGTACAGTTACCATGAAGCCAATCAGCCATCCTGAGCCTGTGCTCGTTCACCAGCTATACAAGTTCGTTCACTCCTTATGGACATCAACTAAAGGTGCAAAAATACATTCCAATCCAAAGTCATGTTGTATCCTTCTTCATATCAAGCAACTCCCTCCCGGAAGCACCCAATCTTCCTCAATATAGCAGCCAATATTCCAAATTAAATCCGTAGACCCAATTGTCATCCATCATAACTTCCAAATCACTCTAAACTTTCCTCAAGGAATGTATCTATCCTACCTCATAACCCATATGCTAACTTTCCACTCTCCCACTTTGGTCAAACCCTCTCCTTTAAGCAACTACTCGACTTCTGTTTCTGTAATGACTCGGCTGGTCGCTTTGAGAGTAATAGCCCCGATACCCTCTTTACTACTTCTCCCATATCTATTTCTGCTATTGTGACTTGTCGGGAGGTTTCATTTTGGTTTTTGCAGTATTTTGGGACACTTAGTCCCTAAATGGAGGTTTAGGCCTTAAGATTTGAACCGTAGTCGGGACTGTGTTAAGACGACTCCGGAATGGAATTATGTCAATTCTGTTAGCTCCGTTAGGTGATTTTGGACTTAGGAGCATGTCAGCATTATGTTTTGGAGGTTCGTAGCTTATTTAGGCTTGAAATGGCGAAAGTCAAATTTTTGGAGATTTGGATCGGTAGTGGAAATTTTGATATCGGGGTCGGATTCGGATTTCAGAAGTTGGAGTAGGTCCATAATGTTGAATATGAACTGTGTGTAAAATGTTAGGTCAGTCGGACATGGTTTGGTTGGTTTCGGCATCGGTTATCGAATTTAAAAGTTTCAAGTTTCTTTAAGTTTGAATTGGAGGGTGATTTGTGGTTTTTGCATTGTTTGATGTGATTTGAGGGCTCGACTAAGTTCGTATTATGTTTTACGATTTGTTGATATGTTTGGTTGAGGTCCGGGGGGCCTCAGGTGTGTTTCGGATGCTTAACGGATGAATTTTGGACTTAGGGAAGTTGCTGAGTTTTGCTGGTTCTGGTGTTTCGCACATGCGGAGGGGAGACCGCAGGTGTGGACTCGCACGTGCAGAAGACCAGGCACAGATGTGGAATTTGGAGGCTTGACCAGGGCTCACAGGTGCGAGGAATTTCCGCATCTGCGATGCCCGCAGATACACCCAAGGATTCGCACGCACGGAGGAAGACCGCAGAAGCGGACAGTGTTCTGTACGCGCACACGCGCAAGTGCGACCCCCATTGCCGCAGATGCGGACCCAAACCTCTTAAGTGATTTCTGCACCTGCGGAAGATTTTCTGCAGATGCGGTGTCACAGGTGCGAATATCGCTAGGCAAAAAGGAGCAGAATCGAGGGTTGAGGTTCATATTCACAAATTTGATTTTTGAGCTCGGGAGAAGGCAATTTCTTGAGGGATTTTCAGTGAAAGCTTTGGGGTAACTATTCCTAACTTGTTTTCGGTTGTAATTTATTAATCTAGTGTTGTTTTCTTCATTTAATTAAGGATTTCGAGTGATAAAGTTGGGAAAATGGGGGAAACGTTCCCCAACCGAATTTCGGAGTTTTGAGTGGGATTTAGATATCGGATTTGGATAATTTTGGTATGAGTGATCTCGTGAGTGAATGGGTGTTCATATTTGGTAACTTTTACCCGATTCCGAGACATGGGCCCGAGGAGATGTTTTGGGCGCTTTTCTAATTTCTTTCCTTAGATTTGATTTTGTTAGCTAGATTAGTTTCTTGTAGCTATAGTTATGTTATGTAGATGGTTTTGATTAGATATGGGCCACTCGGAGTTGGATACTCGTGGCAAGGGCATGATTTCGGATTTGATTTGAGCTTGGTTCAAGGTAAGTGGCTTCCTAACCTTCTGTGGGGGAACTCCCCTTAGGATTTGTTACTCTTTTTGATATATGAGTGTCATGTACGTGAGGTGATGAGTGCGTACAAGGGCCATTGATGAAAAACTCCGTTTTCATTTAGTAAAATACTTGTCTTCCTTAACTGAGCTGCACTAGCATATGTAATTATCCTGTTTAGTTTAGAAAAACATGTCTACGTGGCTTAATTGTTTATGTGAACTCTGTGCAGCATGCTTAGCGAATTTCCTACTTCTTCCTTGACTTGTACTTAGTCTAAATCATAAGAATTCGTGATGTAGTTGTATTTCTATTGTTTGCACTGCATATGTATTTTGGGACTACGGAAAAATATTTCGGTAGATCCCCCTGTCTTGCATATTTACTTGGGACTACGAAACGGTATTCTGGTAGATCCCCTTTGTCTTTCATATTTACTTTGGTACTATAAAATGGTATTCCGGTAGATCCCCCCTGCACATTTATGTTTGGAACTACGGAACGGTATCTTGGGAGATCCACTGTTGTTATAACTATGTTCTGAGCTGTTGTCTTTCATTGATTCTATTCCTGTTAGATTTCTGTATTTATTTTTATTGTGATATTTCATTCTATCTTATATAATTATATTTATACCAGTAGGGCCCTGACCTGATCTCGTCACTACTCGACCGAGGTTAGGCTCGGCACTTACTGGGTACCGTTATGGCGTAGTCACGCCCTTTCCTGCACATAGTTTTCGTGTGCAGATCCAGGTTCATCATACCAGCCTGATCACTAGTTGCAGTTGCTGCTACTTATTGGAGTTTTCAAGGTACATCTGCCCGCGCCCGGAGATCCTCGGAATCCCCCTCTATTCACCTATGTTCATTTTTCCTTCCTTTTGTAGAAATGATGTATAGAACAGTTAAGACTTCTCAGTAGCTTGTGACTTGCGGGTTTCCGGGTTTTGGGAAAAAAATGTTTTTCGTACTTTTCATAGGTGATAATTGTATATGTCGAGTGGCATTCAGTTGCCTATTAGATATTTGTTACTGTTAGTAGTTAATGTTCATACTTTTGTCTCATTTCCGCAAAGTGTTAGGCTTACCTAGTCATGGAGACTAGGTGCCGTCACGACGGTTCACTGAGGGAGAAATTGGGTCGTGACAAGTTGGTATCAGAGCTCTAGGTTCATAGAAGTCGTGAGTCACAAGTCGGTTTATTAGAGTCTCGCGGATCGGTACAGAGACGTTTGTACTTATATTCGGGAGGCTATGGAACTATTAGGAAAATTCCACTTCATTTGATTCCTTGTCGTGCGAGATTATTGACTTCGAAATTCTAAACTTCTGTCTTCTATTACCTCACAGATGGTGAGGACACGTGCTACTGGAGATGACTCGGCACCTGCGCCCCCTGCTAGAGCCGCCAGAGGCCGGGGCTGGGGTAGAGGCCGAAGACGCCCATGTGGTGCAGCCAGAGAACCCGCGAGAGCTGCTACAGAGGAGCCACCAACAGCTCTAGTCGGAGCACAGGCACCTGATACGCCTACTATTACTACTCCAGCACTTCAGGAGACCTTAGCACAGTTCCTAAGCATGTTTGGTACATTGGTTCAGGCGGGGTTGATCCCGGTTCTACCAGATACTTCATAGATCGGGGGAGGGACCCAGACTCCCGCCGCCCACATTCTAGAGCAACGAGTTCAAGTTGGTCAAGTTCCAGGTATCATGGCGACACAGCTTGTGGTCCCATTTCAGTAGGTAGTAGGGATCGCTTGCCGTGTAGAGTACATGGAGGCGAGGAGACCTCGTATACTAGAGAGATCCATTGGTCCTTATTTTGGAGGTAGGGTACGGCATGGTAGAGGCTTTGTGGGTCAGCCAGTTCAGTTTGCGTTTTTGGCTTCACACAGTGTTTCAGGTGTTCATGGGTCTCAAGGTACCCATACCGCACAGTTCCCATAGCCACATCAGTAGCGAGGTAGTTTTGAGTGTGGCGACACTCGCCATGTGATGAGGATTTGCCCCAGACTTAGGAGATGTGCACCTCCACAGACTTCTCAGCCACAGCGTGCTCCACCGGGTATTCAGGCTATGATTACAGCACCAGCTACCACCCCACCTGCTCAGCCAGCTCGAGGTGGAGGTTGGGGAGGTCGAGGTCGCCCTAGAGGGGGAGGCCAGGCCAGGTATTATGCTCTTCCGGCTCGTACAGAGGCAGTTGCTTCCGACTCTGTCATTACATGTATTGTTCTAGTTTGTAATAGAGATGTGTAATAGGAGTTGAAGGAGCAGTTGCAGGAGTTGCTTGATAAGGGTTTCATTCGGCCCAGTGTGTCACCTTGGGGTGCTCTTGTCTTATTTGTGAAGGAGAATGATGGTTCTATGCGGATGTGTATTAATTACCGCTAGTTGAAAAACGTCACAGTGAAGAAAAGGTATACATTGTCTCGTATTGATGAATTATTTGATCAGATACAGGGTGCCAAAGTGTTTTCCAAGATTGACTTACGTTTAAGATATCATCAGTTGAAGATTCGGGAGCTAGATATCCCGAAGACTGTTTTTAGTACCAGATATAGTCACTATGAGTTTCTTGTTATGTCTTTTGGGCTGACCAAGTGCCCCAGCAGCCTTTATGCACTTGATGCACAGTATGTTCCTGCCCTATATTAACTCTTTCTTCATCGTATTCATTGATGACATTCTAGTGTATTCTCGGACTCAGGAGGATCATGAGCAACACCTGAGGATAGTGCTTCAGACTTTGAGAGAAAAGAAGTTATATGCAAAGTTCTCAAAATATGAGTTCTAGTTAGATTCTGTGGCATTCCTGGGTCATATTGTGTCGAGTGAAGGGATCTAGGCGGATACAAAGAAGGTGGAAGCAGTGCAGAGTTGGCCCAGACCGTCCTCAGCTACAGAGATCCGGAGGTTTTTTAGGTTGGCGGGGTATTACCGTCGGATTGTTGAGAGATTTTCTTCTATTGCAGTACCTATCACCAGGCTAACCCAGAAGGGTGCTCCATTCAGGTGGACAGAGGAGTGTGAGGAGAGCTTTTAGAATCTTAAGACAGCTTTGACTACATCCCCAGTATTGGTATTGCCTTCAGGTTCGGGGTCTTATACAGCTTATTGTGATGCATCGCGAGTTGGCCTCAGCGCGGTAGATGCAAGACCATAGGGTGATTGCCTATGCGTCCAGACAGCTGAAGGTACATGAAAAGAATTATCCTGTCCACGACCTTGAGCTAGCAGCTATTGTTCATGCCTTGAAGATTTGGAGGTACTATTTATATGGCATTCCTTGTGAGATCTACACTGATCACCGGAGTTTGCAGCATCTGTTCAAGTAGAAGGATCTTAATTTGCATCAGAGGAGGTGGTTAGAGCTGCTTAAGGATTATGACATTACCATTTTGTACCATATCGGGAAGGCCAATATGGTGGTCGATGCTTTGAGTCATCGGGCAGAGAGTTTGGGGAGTTTAGCATACCTACCAACAGTAGAGAGGCCCGTGGCATTGGATGTTCAGGTCTTAGCCAGCCAGTTTGTGAGGTTGGATATTTCTGAGCCGAGTCAAGTATTGGCTTGTGTGGCCTCTCGGTCTTCTCTTTATGATCGTATCAGGGAGCGTCAGTATGATGACCCCTATTTGCTTGTCTTTAAGGACACGATCCAGCACGGTGATGCTAAGGAGGTCACTTTTGGAGATGATGGCGTATTGAGGATACAGGGCAGGTTATGTGTGTCCAATATGGATGGTTTGCTTCAGTTGATTCTCCATGATGCTCACAGCTTGCGGTACTCAATTCATCCGGGTGCCGCAAAGATGTATTAGGACCTGAGGCAACATTATTGGTGGAGGAGGATGAAGAAGGACATAGTAGAGCATGTGGCAAGATGTCTAAATTTCCAGCAGGTGAAGTATGAGCATCAACAACTGGGTGGGTTGCTTCAGAAGATAGAGATTCCGGAGTGGAAATGGGAGCTGATCACTATGGACTTGTTGTTGGACTCCCACGGACTCATCGGAGTTTTGATGCAGTTTGGGTAATTGTGGATAGGTTGACCAAGTCAGCTCATTTCATTCCTGTGATGACTACCTATTCTTCCGAGCAGTTGGCTCGAATTTATATCCGCGAAATCGTCAGACTTCATGGCGTATCAGTAGCTATCATCTCTAACTGGGGTACGCAGTTTACATCATGGTTCTGGAGAGATGTACAGCAGGAGTTGGGTACTCGGGTTGAGTTGAGCACAGCGTTTCACCCTCAGACGGACAGGCAGTCCGAGCACACTATTCAGATGCTGGAGAATATGCCCCGCGCTTGTGTGATAGATTTTGGCGGTGCTTGGAACCAGTTCTTGCCACTTGCGGAGTTTGCTTACAACAACAATTATCAGTCCAGCATTCAGATGGCACCGTATTAGGCTCTATATGGTAGGCGGTGTCGGTCCCCAGTGGGATGGTTTGAGCCGGGCAAGGCTAGATTATTGTGTACAGACTTGGTTCAAGATTCCTTAGAGAAGGTTAAGGTGATCCAGGATCGACTTTGCACAGCCCGGTCAAGAGAAGAGTTAGGTGGATCGGAAGGTTCGCGATATTGTATTCATGGTTGAAGAGCGGGTCTTGCTCCGAGTTTCACCTATGCAGGGAGTTATGAGATAAGGAAAGAGGAGCAAGCTGAGCCCAAGGTTCATTGGTCCCTTTGATGTGTTGCGGCATGTTGGGGATGTTGCTTGTAAACTTGCCTTACCTCCCAGCCTAGGAGGAGTTCATCCGGTATTTCATGTTTCGATGCTCCAGAAGTATCACGGTGATCCGGCTCACGTATTGGATTTCAGCTCAGTCTAATTGGACAAGGATCTATCTTATGTTGAAGAGCCACTGGCTAATTTAGACAGGTAAGTCTGAAAGCTAAGGTCAAAGAACATTGCTTCTGTGAAAGTTCAGAGGAGAGGACAATCGGTCGAGGAGGCAACTTGGGAGACCGAGCAGGATATGCGCAGTCGTTATCCTCATATTTTTACCACTTCAGGTATATCTCTATGCTCGTTCGAGGACGAACGATTGTTTTAATAGGGGGAGGATGTAATGACCTTGCTGATCGTTTTGAGAGTAATAGACTCGATCCCCTATTCACTGCTTCTCTCATATCTATTTCTGCTATTGTGACTTGCCGGGAGGTTTCGTTTTGGTTTTTGGAGTGTTTTGGGACACTTAGTCCCTAAATGGAGGTTTAAGCCTTAGGATTTGGACCATAGTCGGGACTGTATGAAGACGACTTCGGAATATAATTCTGTCGGTTCTGTTATCTTTGTTAGGTGATTTTAGACTTAGGAGCGTGTCCGGATTGTGTTTTGGAGGTCCGTAGCTTATTTAGGCTTGGAATGGCGAAAGTTGAATTTTTGAAGATTTGGACCGGTAGTGAAACTTTTGGTATCGGGGTCGGATTCCGATTCCGAAAGTTGGAGTAAGTCCGTAGTGTTGAATATGCCTTTTGTGTAAATTTTGAGGTCAGTCGGATGTGGTTTGGTTGGTTTCGGCATCGGTTGTCAAATTTGAAAGTTTCAAGTTTCTATAAGTTTGAATTGGAGGGTGATTCGTGACTTTTGCTTTGTTTGATGTGATTTGAGGGCTCGACTAAGTTTGTATAGTGTTTTAGGATTGGTTGGTATGTTTGGTTGAGATCCCAGGGGCCTCGGGTGTGTTTCGGATGCTTAACGGATGAATTTTGAACTTAGGAAAGTTGCTAAGTTTTGCTGGTTCTGGTGTTTCGCACCTGCGGAGGGGAGACCGCAGGTGCGGGCTCGCACGTGCGGAAGACCAGGCGGAGATGCGGCATTTGGAGGGTCTACCAGGGCTCGCAGTAGACCTTTTGGGCGTTTTTCTAATTTCTTGCCTTATCTTTGATTTTGTTAGCTAGATTAGTTTCTTGTAGCTATATTTATGTTATGTAATTGGTTTTGATTAGATTTGGGCCACTCGGAGTTGAATACTCGTGGCAAGAGCGTGATTTTGGATTTGATTTGAGCTTGGTTCGAGGTAAGTGGCTTGCCTAACCTTGTGTGCGGTAATGCCCCTTAGGATTTGGTACTGTTTTTGATATATGAGCGTCGTGTACGTGAGGTGACGAGTGCCTACACGGGCTATTGTTGCACAACTCCATTTTCATTTAGTAAAATACATGTCTTCCTTAACTGAGCTACACTAGCATATGTAATTATCCTGTTTAGTTTAGAACAACATGTCTACGTGTCTTAATTGTGTATTTGACTATGTGCAGCATGCTTAGTGAATTTTCTGCTTCTTCCTTGACTTGTACTTAGTCTAAATCGTAAGAATTTGTGATGTAGTTGTATTTCTATTGTTTGTGCCGCATATTTACTTTGGGACTACGGAACGGTAATCCGGTAGATCCCCCTTGTCTTGCATATTTACTTGGGACTACGGAACAGTATTCTGGTAGATCCCCCCTGTCTTGCATATTTACTTTGGTACTACGGAACGGTATTCCGGTAGATCTCCCCTGCACAATTACGTTTAGGACTACGGGACGGTATGTTGGGAGATCCCCTGTTGTTATTACTTTGTTCTGAGTTGTTGTCCTTCATTGATTCTATTCCTGTTAGATTTCTGAATTTATTTTTATTGCGATATTTCATTCTGTCTTATTTCATTTTATTTATACCAGTAGGGCCCTGACCTGATCTCGTCACTACTCGACCGAGGTCAGGCTCGGCACTTACTGGGTACTGTTGTGGTGTACTCACGCCCTTTCCTGCACATGTTTTTTGTGTGTAGATCCAGGTTCATTTTACCAGCCTCATCACTAGTTGCAGTCGCTGCTGCTTATTGGAGACTTCAAGGTACATCTGCCCGTGCCCGCAGATCCTCGTAGTCCCCCTCTATTCACCTATGTTCATTTTTCCTTACTTCTGTAGAAATGATGTATAGAACAATTAAGACTTCTCAGTAGCTTGTGACTTGCGGGTTTCCGGGTTTTGGGAAAAAGTGTTTTTCGTACTTTTCATAGGTGATATTTGTATATGTCGAGTGGCATTCAGTTGCCTATTAGATATTTGTTACTGGTAGTAGTTAATGTTCATGCTTTTGTTTTATTTCCGCAAAGTGTTAGGCTTACCTAGTCGTCGAGACTAGGTGCCGTCACGACGGTTCACGGAGGGAGAAATTGGGTCGTGACAGTTTCTCACACTTGGCCTTCTAGGAACTTAACCACCACAAGACACTTCCCACATGTCCTTCCTCATCCTTCGCTTCCCAATTATTGCCTTAAATCAAAATCTACCTTTGTAGCACTTAAACCGATAGATCGCTACCAACTTTAAACCCTTTCGGAAATCATGTTTTTCGAGCCATCAATATGGGGAATGTTGATTCGATCCCGAACCACTGCACACTGCGACCTCAGATAGCCGCTTTCCAGGCACCATTTATAATACTCTGCTCCAAGACATAGGCAAGCATCCTACCATCACCTTAATACTGGGCGATAACAACTCATGAGCATCATAGCAACCTGTGCATAGCCTCAAAGCTCTCAGAATTACAACTACTGAGCTGAAATGACAGAATATCTTTCCACAAGGAGACGACAATAACCCAAACAACTACGCAGGGAGAAACATCCTGCATCACATCTGTAGTACCATTACAACTCCTCGATTCTCGATCGATATCAAGCGCTTTATATCACATAAGATTGAATGGCAAAGAAATAAAGGCATAAGCCTCAAAGGAATCAATTCGCACGATGAGGAATCAAGAAGGAAAGTGCTCCTAACAGCCCTGTAGTCTCTCGAAGATAAGTACACACATCCCCGTACCGATCCGCAAGCCTCTACTAGACTCGCTCATGACTCGTGAGACCTAAGTGAACCTAGTGCTCTAATACCATGTTTTCACGACCCAAAATCCATTAAAGGTCGTGATGGCGTCGGACACCATTGTTAGGAAAGCCAACACTAAATAGTTAATAATTCTCATTTTAATATTTTGAATTCATAGTTGTTCCCCTCAATTAAATAGCGGAAGATGGAGTTTACAAAATAAGTAATAATATCTTTAAAATTTTCCAATATAGTGCAACCCATATTATCCCCTAAACTAGGTGTCACAAGTGCATGAGCATTTACTAAGAATGTAAAATAAAATACAACAGCTGTCCGGAATACAATTGGGCAGGAAAAATGTAAGTACTCTGAAGAAGACTATGTTGGCTGCTGAACGTCGTATAGAATGCAGTTCACATAAGTCCCTTCCATAATCGCGCCTCTGCGCCCACAAGGCCGCTAAACATATGTGTACCTGCACAAAAATGTGCAACAATTGTAGCATGAGTACGTAAATCAACACGTACCCAGTAAGTATCCTGCCTAACCTCGAAGAAGTAGTGGCGAGGGGTCTACTCGGACACTTACTATGGGCTATAATCAATATACCAATGATATGATAAATTATGGATTTTATCAGGCAACTGTAAACTCATTAACATGAAGCAGATAAATAATTCTCTTGTTAATAGGGGGTTTCCAAATTTATTCTCGTCTTTCAACAATTTAAATCTCCGGCCAATGAGGCCATATCAATTATCAATAATTCCCAAAACAATCAATTCAGTCATGCGCAAATCATGTCGAGGTCGTACGGCCCTATCCAACATAATATTTAAATTGTGCACTGCTAGAGGGTCGAATGGCGATAACCATAGATGCATTTATAAATTTTCCCGCTTGCGAATCATACACGTGACGCGGTCCCCGCTCGCGAATCATACTTGAGACACGACCAAATATAAGTTTAACATTTTAATCATATCTCTTTCTTGATTCTTTTTAAAATAATGAAAATTCAACTTGAAACCTTTTAAGGAAATTACCCCGCTCTTGAAACATACATGCGACGCGGTTACACATACATTTCTTCAGCTTTTATGATATTCCTCAATTCTTTTCAAAATTTTGAAGTTGAAATGAAACCTTTTAAAACTTAAGTTCTTCAATTTCAACTCCCTTCAAAAACACATTTAATAAGCAGACTCAATCTCGCTCCCTCTCAAGGCAAACAATAAATATAAATCAATAAAAATATCAACAAGGCATGATGTGAGCCTAAAACTACCCGGACGTAGGCATAGCTAGTAGCTACGTACGGACTCTCGTCACCTCGTACGTACGTAGCCCCCACAAATAGAAGCACACAATAATTTAGTTCACCTATGGGGTTAATTTCCCCTTACAAGGTTAGAAAGGAGACTTACCTCGCTCCAAAGTTTCATAACCGGCTCCCAAGCCATTCAATCAACTCAAATTGATTCCCAAAGCTCAAAAACTAGTCAATAAATGAGAAAATCCATAAATATATACTCTAATACTCATTATAATCCTATTTACAAAAATTCCCGACTCTGTTCGAAAAGGAGATAAATCACCCTCGGGCCCACGTGCCCGGATTTCGAAACTTTTTGAACATAATCATTACCCATAATCTTATGAACTCAAATATATGACTTATGTCTAATCCCATGCTGAAATTTGTGGTAAAAATCCAAATATAACAAATTCTAGGTTTTCAACCAAACCCCCACAATTTCTACTAATTTCCATGCCTAAATCCATATATAAACCATCTATTTAACTTGCAATAGGTGGGAATTAACTTAACTCTGAGTTTCTAGGTGAATGCTCCTCTAAAAAAGCTCCAAAGATCGTCTAAGAATGAAGAAATGAGCAAAAATGCCCAAATCCCCGCGGCTTCGCACCTGCGGCAAACTCCTTCGCGCTCGCAGCTTCGCGCCTACGATGGATTTATTGCACCTGTGGATTCGCACCCGCGGAAAAATCCTTCGTGCCCACTGCTTCACGCCTGCGATGGATATTTTGTGGTTGTGGTTTCGTACCCGCAGCACTTTTTGCGCAAGTGCGATCATATCAGATATCAGCTACCTCAACTCTTCTTCAAATTCAAAATTTGATCCGTTAACCACCCGGAATCCACCCGGGTCCCTCGAGACCTTAACCAACTATACTAACACATCCCAAAACACATTACGAACATAGTCGACCTTCCAATCACATCAAACAACGTTGAATTCATGAATCACACCCTATTCCAAGCCTAAAGAACTTTAGAATTTCAAACTTCTACATTCGATGCCGAAACCTATCAAATCGCGTCCGATTGACCTCAAATTTTGCACGCACGTCATAACTGATATTATGGACCTACTCCAACTTCCAAAATCGGAATCCGACCCCAATATCAAAGCGTCCACTACCGGTGAAACTTCTCAAAAACCTTCAAATTCCTAACTTTATCCAAATGACTCCAAAATGACTTACGGACCTCCAAATCCACTTCCAGATGCGCTCCCAATACCGGAATCACAATAAAGAGCTATTCTTGGACTAGGAATTCCAAACGGACATTGATAACATTTAAATGCACTTCAACCCAAATTTATGGAATTTTTCCAAAATGCTAACTTCCATAATAAGTGCCGAAACGCTCCCGAGGTAACCAAAACCCGATCCGAACATACGCCCAAATCCAAAATCATCACATAAACCTGTTAGAACCTTCAAATCCTGATTTTGAGGCCGTTTATGCTAAAATCTAATCTTAGTCAATTATTTCAACTTAAGGCTTTCAAAATGCGAATTTTCTTTCCAAATCAACTCCTAACTTCCCGAAATTAAATTCCGACCATGCGTACAAGGCATAATACGTGAAGTGAAGCTACTAAAGGCCTCAAACCACGAACGATGCATTGGAGCTCAAAACGACTGGTCGGGTCGTTACAGCTGGGAGCCTAGTGAGTGATTGTTGTCTTGAGAGGCTGTACTTACTTTTCATTTGTTGATTCAGTTAGTTGCTATCTGTTATTGTTGTGAAATTCCTGAAAGATTCTATATTTGGATTACATGAACTTGAACTGTATAAAATTGATTTGACTTAAACTGCCGGATTTGAAAGCATATCTATTCTTTGCTGGAATTACTGAAAATGAACTATAATTGTGTAGCTTGTCACTATCTTCAGTTCTTTATTTATTATTGTTACTTACTGAGTTAGTTGTACTCACACTACACCCTACACTTTGTGTGCAGATCCAGGTGTTCCCAGACATAGCAGGTGTTAATTATTTCGTGCAGTTGATTTTTCGGAGATTCAGAGGTAGCTGACGTGTTTCGCACACCTTGTCTCTCCTTCCCTATCTCCTTGTTTACTGTATTTGGTCTCGGACTATTATAGACCGCATTTTTCAGACTTGTATTCAGATTAGATGCCCATGTACTCAGTGACGCCAGGTTTTGGGAATATGTTTTACCTAGTATTTGTAGGATTTTCACTTAAGCTTGAATTATGATATTTTCCGTATTTAAAAGAAATTGTGGTTTATTGAGATTGTTGTATTTTCTAGTATTAAGATAGGCGCCATCACGACAGGTTAGAATTTTAGATCGTCACAATACCACGTGTGCCCCACATATTTACGTCTAATTTCAAAATACACAACCGTTAGGGTTTAATCGGATATTCTCGAACTTTAATTTGTTAAATGTCAAGTTTAATTTTGAGTACAAAGTATTGAAGTTTTATAGATAGAATTCACTCTCTCGAGCATGGAAACCCTATTCATCCAATCTCAGCATCACCAGAATTTTCTGATTTTATTATGGATGTTGAAAATCAAACTGTTACAATGGCAGAGTCTTATATGACTCTGCTAAGGCACGAAATACCTATAGATTAGCTAAGGCACGAAATACCTCTGGATCAGCTTCGAATGCCTCTGGATCAGCTAGTCTTAGAATAACGCGTTCTCACAGTGCTAAGGAATGTGAAATTATTGGTTCTCAAAGTGCCAAGGAACCAGAAGTTGATGTTTCTCAATATAATATAAAGCCTACAAAAAAAGAAGGTTTCTGAATCAACTATTCATCAGAGAATACATTCCAAATCCCCTTCGAAGGTACATTATATTACACTTTATATATTAATAGATACTTTGTATAATGTATACCCATGTGATATACTTATATATGTGTGTGTATTATATTGCAACTTAGTGCAAGTGATGGACCAAAACTTGGCAGTGACTTCAATTCTGAGATTGTTAGCAATTTGAAAACAAAATTATCAACAAGATAACTTGAACTTTTTAAGTCAACTTGTTTTGGCTATTTGTTGGATTTTCCTAGTATAAAACTGCAAACACAGTTGATATACTATTTGTTAACCAAGGAGGTTGAAAAAGAGAATGGGAATGAAATGGTGTTTCTTGTCAATGGGGTTAAGCTACGTTTTGGTTTGGCTGAGTTTGCTTGTGTGAGTGGATTAAAATGTACCAGTGATGTACAGCTTTCTAGTGAAGCTATGCAAAAGAATAAGTTCAATTGAAAAGTACTTTGTGGATTACCCTTCTGTTTCTAAAAAATACCTTGTGCATTGTTTTCTTACAAAAACATTTGAGTCTGATGAAGATGCTATTAAAATGGCAGTGTTATTTGTTATAAATTTGTTCCTCTTTTCTACTAAGAACACAAAACTGGTTGATAGGAATTACTTGGACTTGGTTGACGAGGGTGATTACAATAGTTATCCATGGGGAATAGATGTTTATGAGAAAACTGTGAGAAAAATGTCAGGTATTTTTGATAAGCAGCGATATTATTATTAGATTTCAGGATTTTCTTATGCTATTCAGATATGGTTCTATAAATGTTGTGGATATTTTTATAATTCTGTCGTTGTACGGTGTCAAAATACATCTCCACGAATTCTTAGATGGAAGGTTATACGGCAGCTAAAGTTTGAGGAGTTAAATGACAAACTACCTTCTGAGAAGGTAAATTAATTTCTTTTTGTTTTGTCATGTATTAACGGTTACTTTTGCTATATATAATTTTGTTAATAAAATTTACTAAAATGTATGTTTATGTAGTTGAATTTAAGGAATATGTCTCTTGAGAATGAAATGGTAGATAATGTTGATCAGAAACACCTTAGTTCATATGATGATTTTGTTGATCTTCCACCTGAGACTTCAAAATGGCAGTGCAAAAGGCAGATTAAAATGAATGCGAAAAGGTAGCGCAAAGCTTCTAATATTTTGGAAAATAAGGGAGAGATGGTAATAATTTGAAGAAGCAGGGGAAAGCTGCTAATGATCTTGTCTATCGTAGATGTGAAACATCAAAAATGCGAAGTATGGCTGCTAATGATTTGGAGAAGCAGGTGATGGAGAATGTCTCTGTCAATGCTACAACTGAAAAAATAAAAAAATATTCTAAAGTTATGGAAGCAAATAATGACCTTGTCGATCCTACACCTGAAAAATCAAAAATGAAAAATAGAGCTACAAATGATTTGGAGAAGAAAGTTGTGGAGAATATTCATGACAAACATCAAAGTATAGGTAATGCCTTTGTTGACTCACCACCTAAAGATAGTGAGTGGTATGTTCAATTTAAGATTTTGCAAGATGGCCAAGTGGAATTGAAGAAAGATGTATCATTATTAAAGAAGGAATACAAGGATGAACTAGTCGGTTTAAAAACTTATCTTGTTGAGAAATTTGTTGAGGTGTTTGATGCAATCGATTCAATGAAGAAGAGGACTTTAGAGGTATAATAGTACTTATTGTCTGTAATGTTTTATGTTTTTTGGTAGTTTTAAAGCTAATATCATTTTATTTAAACTTTTTGATATAGCATCAACACAACAGAGATGTGAAAAAAGATAAAGAAGGTGATGGTGATAGGAACCAGGATGCAGTCAATGAAAATAAAGAAGGTATACCCGTATAATGCATATTATACTAAAAGTGTGATGTCCAAAGGAATATTGTCCAGTTTTTTATACTAGATCATTATAATTTACACGATGAGTATAAAATATACTATTTTTAATGCTTTAAGTTTTGACTCTGCAGAGGATTCACATGATATCAAATAACATGATGTCAATAATGAAGATGAGAAATTGGAAGATTTTAATTTAGAAGCGATAAAGGAAGGGACTTCCGGTATTGATACGTAAAGTTATACATTCAAATTCTTTTTATATATATTTTCTGACATATTAATGTATATTTTATGTAGCACCTGGTTTTGTTGATGTTGGAATTTCGGATGAAGATAAATGGTTAGAAATGTGTGATTCAGAGGCTCATAAATTAATAGTTGAGCTTTGTAAACAAACAACACATGAAGATATTCTGTCTGGTCAGATGACTAAATAGTCATGAAATGAAGATGTTCTAGCTGTAGAGGTTTATAAAAAATTATCAATCAAGATGATTCCAGATCATGAAATTGAGATGACTGACTCTCAGATTAAATGTCAGATTCATCAATTAAGTTCCGAGTTTGTTAATGAGTCCATAGGTGTTGCTCCTGTAATGTCATCTATTCCAAAATGCTCTACACCTGAAGATGATGCAACTTCTTCCTTGCCTATTCAGTCATGTTTTGAAGGTGTCCAAGCTTATAATGTTTTGGATGACTCTAGTCAAGAAGATGCAACAAGAATAAGAAAACCTGTTGTACCTCGTGTTATTGTGAAAGAGGATCACCCTTTTAAAACGTCAATTACTGAAGATATTCCTGTATCAATTAGTGATTAGTAAGTTTGTTCAAACAAAGTTAATTCAAACTCCCATGTAATTTTACATATTTCTTTATATTTTGATTGTATTTTTTTGTAATGATAGTTTGGACTATTATATTTATATATTTATTAAATCTTTTTAGGAAGAAGGGGTACGAAAAGGAGGATAATATACTGGAGGAACAGTTTGATCTTGGAATTGCATTTATAGCTGAGAGGACATAGTTTTTTTAACTTCACTATGCTAGTATAGGTATCAATGAGATGGTATGTCAACATACATTATTATTTTTTGTTTTGTTTTAGTATCAGTATGTGTGTCTATATTCAATTGATGTCTGTTTTCTTTTTGTAGCATATTGATGTTATATTCTATTACCTCCGGAAGAAAGCAAAATATGGAAATAAAAGGATGACAACTACCGACAACTATTTCAGTTCTGCCATTGAAGAGGTGTACAATAAATCAACCATAGATAGCATGAATGTAAAAAAATAAATATTTGAGTTGATAAAGAAATTAAAAGAGTATGTGCTTGGGTTTTACATTTTGTAACACACCTTGGCTTTTCGCTGATTATGTTCTTATGTCAATCAATATAAAAGATGCATGGCATTGGGTGTTGGGCGTTCTATTCTTGCATGATAGCTGCATATACGTATATGACTCAATGAGATCCCCAAAATATGATGTTGTAGTTCATAAAGCGTTGCACTCATTTGCTGTAATGATACCATTGCTGCTCAACACTACTATATTTTATGAGCAAAGAAGTTACACTGCAACGAATAGATCACATTACTCGGAAAAAGAGGATCTATCTAAACCATTTCCTCTTATATCAGTGGATGACATGCCTCAATAGGAAAAAGCGTAAGTTGCAATGTTTTCTTATATCATATTCTTCAGTTTTTACTCTTTTATTGTTTATCTTATTCTTTATTAATATGTATTTTGTATGTAGTGATTGTGGTATATATTGTTCTGCATTTGTGAAATATTTCATTGAAGGCAAGAAAATACCTATTGACAAGAACATCTTTTACACGTCTTCAAACCAGATATGGAGCATTATTAAACAATTATGGTAAGAAAAAGCAGCTGGAATATCTGATTAGTGAAGATGAGGTCACTGGAAGATTAGACAAACCTTGCGTTTCAAAAAGGCACAACGCAAAGACCAATAAATAGTTTTTGTTTTTTGCTGTAATTTAAAAGATATTTTGGATTGAAATGCATATTAATATACTCGAATATATTTTTTTAGCATGTGTTTGTGTTTCTATTTTTATATTTTTATGTATAATGTGGATTGGAGTTTATATTTTTATGGTGTGTTTTTATGTATAATAAGTTGGATTACATAATTTTTGTTGATGATATTCTAGTATAATTAGCTGTAATTCTTATTTTGTTTGTTTCCTGTATATTACGCTGGAAATGCTACTTATGAAGCACTATAAGCCAGTATAGTATAATAGAAAAGTGTAAAACAATAGAGAAGTTATATCCAGAATAATTTGCTGGAGTTAAATACTTTAAAATTTTGCTTCATGTATATTATACTGGAGATATATCACTTGAAAGTATTTTTCCAATATTTTATCCTGGATGTGTATAATTCAGTTTTGTTTTTGCTTTATTTGAAGCGATTTATTGATTGAAATAAAGATTAATGGATTGGAGTTTATATTTTTTATGGTGTGTTTTTGTCATGGCCCCAAATTCACTAGTCGTGATGGCACCTAACTCAACCCACTAGATAAGCCAACTAGTAACTATCCAATTCCAATGATATTAACAAGACAATAAAGTAAACAAATTATCTAACTTTTATACAACTCCCAAGGACTGGTAGTACAAATCAAGAGCTTCTAACAATAGAGTTTACAAAATTAAAATAAAATAAATACATAGTCTGTTTGAAAAGTACATAAATAGAGTTTTATAAATCTAATGTCACGACCCAAAATCTCATCAGTCGTGATGGCGCCTATCCCAATAGTAGACACGCCCAAAATCTTAATAAACCACCATATCTTTTAAATTTAAAAAATAAAATAATTAAATTCCGCGGAAGAAATCTCACAAATATAAATATAACACTCCCAAAACTCGGTGTCACAGAGTACCTGAGCATCTAATATGAATACAATGTCTGACTGAAAAAAACCATTGTATAAAAGTATAGGACAGTACAATAACTGAAGGAAAGAGAGACAAGGTCAGCAGACGCCAGACAGCTACCCTGATAGTTTCCAACTGGTAACACACTGAGGTCTTATAGCCTCCATGTCCGGAAGCACCTGGATCTGCACACAAGGTGCAGAGTGTAGTAAGAGTACAACCAACTCAATAAGTAACAATACTAACCTCTGGGCTGAATGTAGTGATAAGCTCTGCAGGTACAGTCCAGTATAAATAATGGTACAAAATGTAGGCATACTTTCAAGTTCAACAGTTAAACTCAGTACAAGTAAAATAGATCAGTGTTGCATGATATGAGCAATGTGACATCCCAATAGAAAAACCTCATGTAAATACTAGTCACTAATCATTCGGTCACTGGGTACTATTCATGGTCAATCCAGCCCATGGATGTTCCATCCCGTATATATATACACATCGACTGACAGTCACTGACTCAGTACCGTATAAGGCCAATCCAGCCCTAGGGTAATTTATCCCTAAATGTAAATGATACGGACAAGATCCATGTCTAGGTAAATTTATTACAATACAAATAATTAAGGTGAGTCCATGCCCTGGGAATATCCATCCCGAATATATATAATCATCTACGCTCACTGGGGTGTGTACAGACTCCGGAGGGGCTCCTTCAGCCCAAGCGTGATATTATGCCTTTATGGCCTAATGCAGGCGGTCAGACCCGATACGTATAATAATAAAGCCTATAAGGCCTGCCTCAATAAGGCAATAAGGCATGTTGCAGGCGGGCAGCCCCGATATAGAACAATAATAATGTATAAAGCCATTCTGGCCTGCTGCAGGCGGGCAGCCCTGATCCATTTAATAATAACATATATAAAACCAATATGGCCTGTTGCGGCGTGCAGCTCGATCCCATAAATATCCTCACAATGGACGTATAAGACTGAGTAAGAAATGTACATTTTTAAAACCCCATGGGTCCCAAAATATCGGCATGTAGCCTACACATGATCTTTAATAAAAGCCTCAGCTCAATTTCTCTAACATGTTCAGATAATAACATGATTCTTTAATCTTTACAACTTCCCAGGGTTTATTCAATTCACAATTTCTATGGTACACGTCTACACGCTTATCAACTATCACGTGCGTCACCTCTAAATAGTTTGTATAACATAAATTCGGAGATTCATACCCTCATAACCAAGTTTAGAAGTGTTACTTACCTCAAACCGTATAATTCTTTACTCCGCTATGCCTTTGCCTCGTGAATTGGCCTCCAAACACCTCGAATCTAGCCACAATTAATTCGATTCAGTCAATAAAATTTATTAGAATTAATTCCATAAGAAAATACTAATTTTCCAACAAAATCCGAAATTTAGCTCAAAAATCGCCCGTGGGGGCCACGTCTCGGAACCCATGAGAAAAGTTACAAAATACGAAAGCTCATTCAACCACGAGTCTAACCATACTAATTTTATCAAAATCCAACCTTAACTCGACCTCCAAATCATCAAATCTTATTTCCGAATCCCTAAGTTCAAATCTACGATTTACACCTCAAAAACATGTAATCTAGTCAAGTTATTCGATGATAATTCAATATTATGGAGTAGAAAGGATCACAAGTGGCTTACCTAAAGTTTCCCTTAAATTCTCTCTCAAAATCGCCCAAACACCGTGCTTGAAGGTCCAAAAATGGCAAAACTCGGAACCCCTTCGAAATGTATACTGTCCAGGGGTTCCGCACCTGCGACTCACTTAGCCGCTTCTACGGTCTCGCAGGTGCGAGAATTCAACCTCTTCTGCGGTTTCGCCAAGCCTCCACTGGAGCCGCTTTTGCGGGCTTGAATTTGCGAGGCTAGCTCCGCTTCTACGGAGAGCTCGCTTCTGCGATGGCTGGTGCGCACATGCGACTTCGCACCTGCGATCAAACCTCCGCAGGTACGAAAATACCAGAAGCAAAACTTCCAGCAGTAGTTTTAAATCCGAATTTGATCCGTTAACCATCCGAAACTCACTTAAGTCACTCAGAACCTCAACCAAATACATCAACAAGTCCCATAACATCATACGAACTTAGTCGAACCCTCAAATTACCTCAAACAACGCTAAAACCAGGAATCATACCCTAATTCAAGCCTAATGAACTTTGAAATTTCAAGTTTCCACAAACGACGTCGAAACCTATCAAATCACGTCCGATTAACCTCAAATTTTGCACGCAATTCATAAATGACATAACGGACCTATTAATATTTTCAGAATCGGATTACGACCCCGATATCAAAAAGTCAATCCCCCCGTCAAACTTCCCAAAAATTTGACTTTCGCCATTTCAAGCCTAATTCCACTACGGACCTCCAAATAATTTTTTCGGACACGTTCCTAAGTCCAAAATCATCATACGGAGCTATTGGAATCATCAAAACTCTGAATTCCCTCCGGACCCAAACCAACTAACCCGGTAAGTCTTAAAACGACTGTAAAGCATAAATTGAGCAGTAAATGGGGGAATGGGGCTGTAATACTCAAAACGACCGGCTGGGTCGTTACATCTAAAGCTACCACGAACAAGGGGCAGCTTCAACCAGAACGCAGGTACATCTTCAATCCAGCTCCCATCGAATGCAGCAACATCAGCAGTCAACACCTGCATACAAGGTACAGAACTATAGTATGAGTACAACCGACCCCATGTACTCAGTAAGTAACAGACCTAACCTTAGGTTGAAAGCAGTGACGATCTAACATAAGGTCGGGTTCAATACCAAAATCCCACAACAGTTCATAACAACATAAATACAAGTATAAAAGAGGTATCTCAGAAGTAAAAATACTCAGCTCGTTCACAGTTCTAGAAAATGGTCATGCTTTTATAGTATCTCATTGAAAAACCCAAATCTCTTACCGAAAATGCCAAAAATACGAGTAAGTTTGAAAACTGTAATTTTCCAAATATCCTTTCCACAATAAATAAAAAAAATTCATTTTCTTTCCAGACAATAAGTATAAAATACCTCTCTATGACCACATATCAATGTGTATAATAAGTCATGAATGACATGATACCGTATAGCACGAGGAAAAATGCATCTCTATGCATGTATGTCATGTGTGCATGCAAATGCCATGAACCTCTGAGATGAATCATGTACTCACACTCTTAGAATACTCAATCTCACTATCTCGTATCCTCTCTCACTATGCTCAATGCTCAGCACACTCAATCACTCAGCGTTGTAACATAACCGTTGCGGCGTGCAGCCCGATCCACATATATATATATATATATATATATATATATAGTCGATTGCGCTCACTGGGGTTGTACAGACTCCGGAGGGGCTCTTTCAGTCCAAGCACTATATTGTTGTGGCATGCAGCCCGATCCCATAAAATATAATCAATATATCGCTGCGGCGTGCAGCCTGACCCATAAAATATAATCAATATATTGTTGTGTCATGCAGCCCGACCCATAAGCTATAATATAATATGTTGTGGCATACATCCCGACCAATAAGGTATAATATAATATGCTGTGGCTTGCAGCCCGATACAAAAATATCACTCTCACTCAGGCCCTCGGTTTCACTCAGTCATCACTCTTACCAGTCTTGCTCAGGGGCTCACAATGTCAAGAAAACTAGGCCGACAACAATGATATGATGTATCAATAACGACAACTGAGACTGAGATATGATATGAATGCATGAATATGACCAAGTACAAAATATCAATGAAATCAGTGAGATAACCGCAGGAAACTAACAATGTGGGTCCTAACAACATCAGCGTAAAGCCTAAACATGATATTTAGTATGAATGACAGCTCAATTACTCTATCGCATTGTGAAAACACAATTATCAACAAACTAGGGCTACTATACAGTGCCATGGAAGCAACAATGTCCCAATTCACATGGTGCATGCCCACATGCCCGTCACCTAGCATGTGCGTCACCTCAATACCAATGACATAACATGTATTGCGGGGTTTCATACCCTCAGCACTACGTTTAGAAGGGTAACTTTCCTCGAACAATCCAATAACAATGCCAAGCAAGCCAAGTGATGCTCCAAAGATGCCATTACGTGCGTAGCGACTTCCGAACGGCCCAAAACTAACCTAAAGCAACTCAAATACAGCCCAAGGAAACAATTCCAAATGATAAAGATCGAATCCTTAATCAAAACCCAAAATCGACCAAAAGTCACACCCGGGTCCACACCTCGGAACCCGACAAAACTCATAAAATCCGATAACTCATTCGATTACGAGTCCAACCATACTAATTTCACTCGATTTCAACTCCAAATCGATATTCAAAACTCAAAAATTCATATTATGAAACGTTAGGCCAAAAACCCCAATTTTCCTTCTTAAATCCACAATCTAATTGCCGAAAATGAAGTTAGATTCACAGAATAAGATCAAAACCAAGTGTAAAACCCCAATCTCTGTGATGAAAATTGCTCCCAAATCGCCTCCATCCGCGCTTGGAAATGTAAAAATGAATTCAAAATTGCGAACCCTTGTATTTAACATTCTGCCCAGCACTTCCGCATCTGCGACCACTGCTTTTGCGGTAAAACTTCGCTTCTGCAAAACAGCCTGGCTCAGCAATACCTCGCACCTGCGCTCTTTGAGCCACTTTTGTGATCGCGCTTCCGCGCACTTAAACCACATCTGCGGTTGCACAGGTGCGTCCAACCACCCGCACCTGTGATCCTCACGCGCAGTTCCCTTTTCTTGCTTCAGCGACTCCTCTAACGCTTCTCCGGCCATCGCACCTGCGCAAAACCAGCCGCAGGTGCTATCACACCAGAACCAGCAGCCACCAGCCTTAGCCAAAATTTCCAAAATGCTCTGAAACTCACCTGAGCCCCTCGCCCTCAATCATGTGATACCCAATTACTCATCTTGCTCGAATTCTGCTATAAGACCACAATAGAACCGCACCATGAGTGCCCAAAACCAACGAATCACAACTCCTCGTAGCATAAAAGAGTAACTCACATACATTTCAGAACACGAATAAGCTTAGCAATAATCGAATAGCACATCCCTCAATAATAACATTATGGAGCCAACCGATCCAAGTCGGTATAGATTACACATCCTAATTGGGACTACTAATGGACCCTCAAATCAACTCCGGACACCCACAAATACATAAATAAGCCCCCGAAAGCCCATAATGACTGAATCATAACACATACCATCTTCTGGCTAGCTTCGACCATGACTTCACCGTCTACAACCATGGAACAATCCGCTCCTGAGACGTCCCAGTCTCCAAATCCATAGATAGGTAAGGAGAGGCTAGGTCTGCGAAACACGGCAGCTACCTCAAAATCTCTAGAAAATCAGCTGTGTGAGAGAATCAACACCCGCTATGTCCGGGAACAACTGGATCTGCACACGAAGTGCAGGGTGTAGTATGAGTACAACCAACTGAGCAAGTAATAATAATAAATAAGGAATTGAAGATAGTGACGAGCTACACAGTTATAGTTCATTTTCAGTAATTCTAACAGAGAATAGACATGCTTTCAAATCCAGCAGTTTAAGCCAAATCACTTTATACAGTTCAAGTTAATGTAATCCAGATATAAAAACTTTCAGATAATTTTACAACAATGACAAATAGCAACTAAATGCAATAACAAATAAAAAGCAAGTACAGTCTCTCAGGGCAACAGTCACTCCACTCGTCACAACAACTCAACCGCTCGGCTCTCAGCCCTCAGCACTCACACTCAATGGGTACCCGCGCTCACTAGGGGTGTACAGACTCCGGAGGGGATCATACAGCCAAAGCGCCATAATCCGCGCGGATAACTCACGTGCTATAATATCATGCACGGACAACTCACGTGCCATAGTATCCTTACCTCACCGACAGGCCCTCGACCATACTCAGTCCTCAACCTCTCTAGTCTCTCGGACTCTCGAAAATTACAAAGATCAGCCCAAACAAAGATAACATAGTGTATCAACAAATATCAAGAAAAACTAAGGTATGATACGCAAGTAAAATAATGACCAAGTACAATACAACAATTAGCAAATAATTCAACAAGTACGCGACCTTGGTGGGTCCCAATAGTACTATCACACAACCTAAGAATGATTTCAAACATGATTTATAGTCAAATTTCTTTAACACAAAGAGAGCATATAGCTAACAACAAATTATTCAACTTTATAGTTTCACGGGACGGACCAAGTCACAATCCCCTCGGTGCACGCCCACACGCCCGTCACCTCCAAAATAATCACATGATACAAAATCCGGGGTTTCATACCCTCAGGACCAGATTTATAACTGTTACTTACCTCAAGACGTGAAATGCTTTTTCTGCAATGTCTTTTCCTCGTGAATTGGCCTCCAAACGCCTCAAATCTAGCCATAAATAATTCGATTCAGTCAATAAAATTTATTGGAATTAATTCCATAAGAAAATACTAATTTTCCATAAAATTCCGAAATTTAGCTCAAATCTCGGAACCCGACAAAAGTTACAAAATTCGTAAGCTCATTAAACCACGAGTCTAACCATAATAATTTTACCAAAGTCCGACCTCAACTCGACCCTCTAATTTTCAATTTAAACCAAGAGGGTTTTCTAAATATTCCAACTTAATTCACTAATTAATTGGCAAAAACAACCATGGATTCGGGTAATTTATCCAATATTGAGTTAGGAACACTTACCCCATTATTTCATCTGAAAAGCTCCCAAATATCGCCTCTTCCCGAGCTCCAATCCGTCAAAAATGGAAAATGGGACGAAGTCCCATTTTCAGAACTTAAACTCTCTGCCCAGTCATTTGCTCTACGCGATCGCGAAGCACCATTTTTTCCACTGCCCAAATTAACTCTACGTGATCGCTGATATCCCTACGCGATCGCAAAGCACAGTGTTTCCCAACTCTACGCGATCGCAGCCCTCTTCACACGATCGTGTAGAACAAACATGTGACCTCCACTTCTTCTACACTTACTTTACGCGAACGCAACCATAGCCACGCGTTCGCGAGTCACAAAATCCCAGAGCTACGCGATCGCATCTCCCTTCACACGATCGCGTAGAACAAAACTCAGCAGCCCTCAATTGCCCTTACGCGGTCGCATATATCCCCATGCGATCGCGTAGAATAAAAGCATCCACTGACCAACTAAGCCTACGCGATCGCAGACACATTCACGTGATCGAGTATAAGGAAACCAGATACAGATATCAGAATATTCCAGCAGTTGTTGAAGTCCAAATAATGATCCGTTAACCATCCAAAACTCACTCGAGGCCCCCGGAACCTCAACCAAATATACCAACAAGTCCTAAAACATGATACAAACTTAGTCGAGTCTTCAAATCACATCTAACAATACTAAAAACACGAATCACACATAGATTTAAGTCTAATGAACTTTAAAACTTCCAATTTCTACAAACAACACCAGAACCTATCAAATCACGTCCGATTGACCTCAAATTTTGTACATAAGTCATAAATGACATAACGGAGGTATTCAAATTTTCAGAATCATATTTCGACCCCGATATCAAAAGTTAACCCCCGGTCAAACTTCCTAAAAAAATCAACTTTCGACATTTTAAGCCTAATTCCACTACGGTCCTCCAAATACATTTTCGGACACGCTCCTAAGTCCATAATTACTATATGGAGCTATTGGAATTATCAGAATTCGAATCCGAGGTCGTTGACACATAAGTCCGCATCCGGTCAACTTTTCTAACTTAAATTTTAAATTATGAGACTAAGTGTCTTGTTTTATTCTGATTTCCTTCCGGACTCGAACCAACTAACCCGGTAAGTCATAAAATAACTATAAAGCATAAACTGAGCAGTAAATGGGGGAATGGGGTTATAATACTTAAAACAACCGGCCGGGTCGTTACACTAGAGCCACAAACTGTGCAATCCATGCACCCATAAGCAACAATCCAAATGTTCTTAATCACGAAAATGACTCTAACAAGAGAATTGTCCCGCAAGCTTAACGGGTACCACCACCACGCAATGCTAAGAACCCATCACATACTGTAGAACCATCATCCGAATCTAACACAAAGGTTAATACCTCAACACAACTCCGCTGCAATACACGACCCCATCCAAACGCTGATCCATATCATATACCTCGAGCCACCCTGCTCAAAATTGATAACCACGTGAAATTTCGACATCAAGTACCTAAAGTGCATTACCATAACCACGGAAAATCAGATCACACGATGCCACACAAAACCCGAAGAAACATAACCAATACGCCCTCAATCATGCGATACCCAATTACTCATCTTGCTCGAATTCTGCTATAAGACCACAATAGAACCGCACCATGAGTGCCCAAAACCAACGAATCACAACTCCTCGTAGCATAAAAGAGTAACTCACAAAAAATTTCAGAACACGAATAAGCTTAGCAACAATCGAATAGCACATCCTTCAACAATAACATTATAGAGCCAACCGATCCAAGTCGGTATAGATTACACATCCTAATTGGGACTACTAATGGACCCCCAAATCAACTCCGGACACCCACAAATACATAAATAAGCCCCCGAAAGCCCATAATGACTAAATCATAACACATACCATCTTCTGGCTAGCTTCGACCATGACTTCACCATCCATAACCATGGAACAATCCGCTCCTGAGATGTCCCAGTCTCCAAATCCCCAACTCCACCGCTAGAATGTCTAACGCATATCTCATACACGATCATCCCACGAGGAATACTTCTAAAATTCTTTTGTGCCATATATCAGAATTCGAATATCAACAGTCGATCAACTAGGAGAGTGTCGCAGTACCAGTGAAGTATCCAGAAATTAAACACATTGCCCTTTCTAAAATGAATACTCTCATAAATCCATACCAAGTACTAATATCATTTACCTAGTCATCTGGAACTGTCCATGCTACCTACGAATTTATGACCTTCCCTCCAAAACTAAACTATGACCTAGCACATGCAAATCTCGATCCCACACAACACACCGCATCCATCATATGAAAAATACGAGAACTTTATAGCCCACTCCGAGCACAGGAAACTACATACTCAATCAGCCAAGGACCTTCCATTTGATTTCATCCAAGAGAAATTCACTATACACTACATGGTCCTCACACCAGTAGGAAATATACCCCTTGAACCGTGGTAAAACCCATTGAGAACTCTTCGAAACCCATTTGCAGATAACCAAGCTATCAGAACCAAATCTCTCTAACTCAACCCAGCCACGTAGGTCGCCAAAACCCAAGAGCATTGCCACGAAGAACCTGTAGAGACTAGCCACATCGTAAGTACCCAAAGAACCAATTATATCCATAATTGTGCTAACCCAACCTACTACCAAGCTGTCCTATTTCTCCAAGTCTTTTCCAAATTGCCTTCAAATTGATACTTCTCCTTGCTAGAACACCATAATACTTAACCAAAATTCACCACACAAGAGACCCTAGTATAAAACCACAATGCCCTAAGGCCTATAAGCCGTTGACTTCCCTCTTAAGCACCTCGAAGCATCACAACCGAGAATCCCACTCTAAAGAGACCTTATGTGATCCTAAAATTATTTGTTTCACCTTCTTGATACTGAAATGCATAATCCACAATGATATAAAAATGCCACAAGTCTCGACACTGTCCGATGTAACTCTCAGTTTCTAGCCATATAGAAATCTTGAAAATTCCAAATCGCTACATTTAAATCTTGAATCCATTAGAACCATTCTCGAGAGTCATCCACCTTTCTCAAATCTCAATTTAACTGACCAAACGGACTGAATGGCATGTTCCCCATAAGCACACCAACACCCACGGGAGTAACCCACACTCTTAAGCATCCGGGCAATTCCTACTCCATGCGCACTACATCCTTCATGACTAACCATTCAATCATTCCATGACTCCCATATACCCAGAGTATAATACAACTTGTATTCAGAAATTCCATTACTCGAGTCATCCTCACTCTCATCCCCTGCAGTCATAACTGATTCACCAGTATACCTCAAATAGAAACCAATACAACACATAACCGTGCGATCATCTCGTCGATAGAAGACTCCCCCACTTGGCTCAAGGACATAGATCAAAACACATCATAACTCACAATGCCCATACTCTATTACTGCCACAATACCACAGTGAGATTCAACTAAATCCTCCGTAAGCTCATACAAAACAAACCATCTAATATCTCAAATCATCTACAAATCTCGCATTCATCCTTGTAGCAGTCAAGCCAGCTCTCATAAGCGACCCGAACTCAAATTGCAACACATATAATTCACTGGTAAAAGAAAATTCACTACAAAACAACATAGGGATCACACAACCTCAGGACACCCCGCAAGAGATAATCCACCTGCTTAGCCTCAACTGACATCTTTCTATACCCTTCCACAATCACAACTACTTTGCCATTACTTAATCTTCCTGATTCTTAACTCACAACAAGGCATAAAAATCTACTTCACTCCACAACTAAACAACACGAGAGGTCCTTCAACTCACCCATAACTCGAGGCCATGCGCCAAATCAAGACACAAATCAAACACATAATAGTCCTTGCTACGTCTCAATTAAACTCTTCCCGTCACATTCGAACAATCTGAACACATCTCGCTGTCACATCATACTCACCACATAGTCATCTAACCACGAGTTACACTAATAGGGATACCAATGGACATATAAGTCCCAAAAGCATGTGCTCATACAATTGAAATCACAATGCTCAAGATACATTCAAAACCCGGCCTCAAGTCCTCCAGAATAGCACATCATCGGCATGCCAAAATCACATCTCGCACCTCAACCATGGAATCATAAGTCGTCGATGCACAGATGATACTGAGCGCTCATGTGCGCATACGAATATGTGGAAGGAATTCAAAGAGTTACGCTTCAAGTCGAATAAATATCGCACGATAAAGAAAGAAAGATGGGAAGTATATCCTAAATGTCCTGTAGCCTCTCGAAGATAGGTATGGACGTCATCATACCGATCCGCAAGACTCTACTAGATACTTGCTCATGACTTGTAGAACCTATGAACCTAGAGCTCTGATACCAACTTATCACGACCGCAAATCCACTAGTCATGATGGGACCTAACCCAACACGCTAGGTAAGCTAACTAGTAACTATCCAATTCCAATGATATTAACAAGACAATAAAGTAAAGAAATTATCTGACTTTTATACAATTCCCAAGGACTGGTAGTACAAATCATGAATTTCTAAGAATAAAGTTTACAAAACTGAAATGAAATAAATACATAGTCTGTTTGAAAAGTACATAAACAGAGTTTTATATATCTAAAGATACCACAAACAAGGGGCATCTTCAACCGGAATGCAGGTACATCTTCAATCCAGCTCCCATCGAACGCAGCAATATCAGTAGCCAATATCTGCACGCATCGTATAAAAATGTAGTATGAGTACAACCAACCCCATGTACTCAGTAAGTAACAGGCCTAATCTTAGGTTGAAAGCATTTACAAGCTACCACAAGGTCGGGTTCAATACCAAAACCCCACAACAGTTTATAACAACACAAATACAAGTATAAAAGAGGTATCTCAGAAGTAAAAATGCTCAGTTCGTTCACAATTCTAGAAAATGGTCAAGCTTTTCAAGTATCTCAGTGAAACATCCAAATGCCAAAAATACGAGTAAGTTTAAAAACTGTAGTTTTTCAAATATCCTTTCCACAATAAATAAAAATGTTTCATTTTCTTTCCAGATAACAAGTATAAAATACCTCTCTATGCCCATATATCAATGTGTATGATAAGTCATAAATGACGTGATACCGTATAGCACGAGGAAAAATGCATCTTTATGCCTGTATGTCATGTGTGCATGCAAATGCCATGTACCTCAGAGATAAATCATGTACTCACACTCTCAGAGTACTCAATCTCACTATCTTGCATCCTCTCTCACTATGCTCAATGCTCAGCACATTCAATCACTCAGTGTTGTATAATAACCGTTGCAGCGTGAAGCACAATCCATATATATATATATATAGTCGACTGCGCTCACTGAGGGTGTACAGACTCCGAAGGGGCTCCTTTAGCCCAAGCGCTATATTGATGAGGCGTGCAGCCCGATCCCATAAAATATAATCAATATATCGCTGCGACGTGCAACCAACCCATAAAATATAATCAATATATTGATGCGGCATGCAGCCCGACCCATAAGGTATAATATAAGATGTCACTCTCACTTAGGCCCTCGGTACTCTCACCAGTCTCTCTCACGGGCTCACAATGTCATGAAAACTAGCCCGATAATAATGATATGATGTATCAATAACAACAACTGAGATTGAGATATGATATGAATGCATGAATATGACTGAGTAAGAAATATCAAAGAAATTAGTGAGATGACAACAGGAAACGGCCACTGTGGGTCCTGACAACATCAGCATGAAGACTAAACATGATATTTAGCATGATTGATAGCTCAATTACTCTATTGCATGGTGTAAACACAATTATCAACAAACTAGGGCAATTATACAGTGCCATGGAAGCAACAGTGTCCCAATTCACATGGTGCATGCCCGCACGCCCGTCAGCTAGCATGTGCATCACCTCAATACCAATCACATAATACGTATTACGGTGTTTCATACCCTCAACACTAAGTTTAGAAGAGTTACTCACCTCTAACAAGCCAATACCAATGTCGAGTAAGCTAAGCGATACTCCAAAGATTCCATCACGCGCATAGCGACCTCCGAATGGCCCAAAACTAGCCAAAAGCAACTCAAATACAAAACATACAGCCCAAGGAAACAATTCCTAATGATAAAGATCAAACCTTAATCAAAACCCAAAACCGACCAAACGTCACACCCGGGCCCACACCTCGAAACGAGACAAAACTCATAAAATCAGACAACTCATTCGATTACGAGTCCATCCATACTAGTTTCACTCAATTCTGACTCCAAATCAATGTTCAAAACTCAAAGATTCATATTATGAAACTTAGGCCAAAACCCCAAATTTTCCTCTTTAAATCCACAATCTTATTGCCAAAAATGAAGATAAATTCATGGAATAAGATCAAAACCAAGTGTAGAACACTTACCCCAATCCTTATGATGAAAATTGCTCCAAAAGCGCCTCAATCCCCGCTTGGAAATGTAAAAATGAAGCCAAAATCGCGAACTCTTGTATTTAACATTCTGCCGAGCACTTCCGCATCTGCGGACATTTCGTTGCATCTGTGACCACCGCTTTTGCGGTAGAACTTTGCTTCTACGAAATAACCTGGCTCAGCAATACCTCGCACCTGCGGTCTTTGAGCCGCTTCTGCGATCGCGCTTCTGTGCACTAGAACTGCATTTGCAGTTGCGCAGTGCGTCCAAGCAACCGCACTTGCGATCCTCAGGACCGACTCCCTTTTCTCTCTTCTACGACTCCTCTAACACTTCTAAGGTCATCATACCTGTGCAAAACCAGCAGCAGGTGCTATCATACCAGAACCAGCAGCCACCAACCTTACCCAAAATTTCCAAAATGCTCTGAACCACGCCCGAAACTCACCTGAGCCCCTCGAGACCCCGTCTAAATATGACAACAAGTTCCATAACACAATACAAACTTACCGGAGGCCTCAAAACACACATAACAATATCGAAATGACGAATCACCCCTTAAATCGAAATTTATGAACTTTGAACTTTAAATTTCCAAAACTCACGCCGAAACATATCAAATCATCCCCGAATGAACCCAAATTGCGTACACAAGTCCCAAATGACATGAAAAAGTTATTCAAATTCCCGAAACAAAAATACAAATCTTATATCCTCAAAGTCAACTTCCGTCAAACTTATGAACTTTTCAAACCTTAAAATTTCCAATTTTTGCCAACCTGAGCCAAAACCTTCTAGAAACATCCAAATACAAATTCGGGCATACGCCCGAGTCCAAAATCACCATCCGGACCTAACAGAACCATCAAAACTCTGTTCTGGGGTCAAATTCACAAAAAGTCAAACTTAGTCAACTCTTTCAACTTAAAGCTTCAACAATGAAATTCATTCTTCCACACCGATTATGAATAACCTGAAAACCAAAACCGACGATTTACAAAAGTCATAATACATCATACGGAGTTACTCATGCCCGTAAACTATCAAGCGAAGTGCAAATGCTCAGAATGACCGGTCGGGTCATTATAGTTATTATGGATAATAAGTTGGATTTCATTATTTTTTTGATGTTATTCTAGTATAATTAGCTAGAGTTTCTTGTGTTAGTTTGGTTCCTGTGTATTATGCTGGAAAAGCTATTTATGAAGCTCTATAATCTAGTATATTATAATGGAGAATGGTAAAACAATGCAGACGTTGTATCCATAACAATTGGTTGGAATTAAAGAATACAAAAGTTTTGCTTCCTGTATATTTGGCTGGAGATCTATCATTTGAAATCATATTATCCAGTATTTTATCCTGGATGTACAAAAAACTTCTTTTATTCTTTTCATAATCACTTCCTTTATATACTGTATTTGATGATGTATGTTCATTTGTAAGCCAATAATGTTTGTTGGATTTTCATGAAATATTTCTTTTTTTCGCTGCAAGTTTTATTTTCACTTATTATATGATGATTCCATTGGATGATTAGACAAACCTTGCCTTTCAAAAAGGCTCAACACAAAGAGCAGGAAATGTTTTTTTGTTTTTTGCTATAATTTAAAATATATTTTGGATTAAAATGCACATTTTAGCATGTGTTTGTGTTTCTTATTTTGTTTTGTTCCTGTATATTATACTGGAAATGCTACTTATGAAGCGCTATAAGCCAGTATATTATAATGGAGAAGTGTAATCCAACGAAGACGTTATATCCAGAATAATTTGCTGGAACTAAAGACTTTCAAATTTTGCTTCTTGTATATTATGCTGGAGGTATATCACGTGGAAGCATTTTCTCCAGTATTTTATCCTGGATGTGTACAATCTAGTTTTGGTTTTGCTGGATTTGAAGCGATTTATTGATTGAAATATAGATTAACGGATTGGAGTTTATATTTTTTATGGCGTGTTTTTATGGATAATAAGTTGGATTTCATAATTTTTGTTGATGCTATTTTAGTATAATTAGCTAGACTTTCTTGTTTTGTTTGGTCCTGTATATTATGCTGGAAATACTACTTATGAAGCGATATAAGTCAGTATATTATAATGGACAAGGGTAAAACAATGCAAAAGTTGTAATTTTTATTTTACTTATTATATGATACAGATTGCTTTGTATTACGTAATAAATATGGTATCTTATGACGTAATAGCTATTTTATCACGTAACATACAAGTGACTCTATTATAGTTGCCTATAGTATTTCATCATTTCGTCTTAATTCCAGTACTTTAAATCATTGGGTGCAGTCTTTTATGTATTGTTTAACCACAAAAAGTAATTTATATTTTACGTTGGGAGCTGTGTTATAGTAATAGTTACATTTTCTATCTTTTCATATACATTCATGCATTGTTTTGTTAACACTTGACGTTCAAATTGCCTCTGTCTTGTAACGACCCAACCGATCATTTTTCCTTCTAGAACCCCGTTTCCCTAAATAAGACTCCCCATATGTACTTTTATTATTTTACAACTTGCGGGGATGGTTGGTTTAAGATTTGGAAGGGGTCGGGTTGAAATCGGAACATTTGGTTCCTTAAGTTGGCCTTAAAAGGCTATGTTTGACTTTCGTCAACATTTTGGGTCCACCTCGGAATCGGGTTTTGATAGTTCCAATAGGTTCGTATGATGATTTCGGACTTGAGCGTATGCTCGGAACGGGTTTTGGATGACCCGGGAGCATTTCGGCGCCTAATAGTGAAAGTTGGTTCTTTGAAGATTTTAGAAGTTGTTTAAATTTGGTTCGGAGGAGGTTTTGGTGTTATCGAGGTCCAAACGGAATTCCGAGATCGGTAATAGTTTTTTAATATCATTTAAGACTTGCACGCAAAATTTTGTGTCAATCCAAGTAGTTTAGGAACGTTTCAACGCATTTGGAGTAAATTGAAGAACTTGAAGTTCATAATTTTGATTCAATTAGTTTTGGGGTGAGATTCTTAGTTTTAATGTTGTTTCAGGCATTTCGAGAGTTCGAGCGAGTCTGTTTTATGATTTCAAACTTGTGGGTATGTTCGGGCGGGGCCCCGGGGGGCCCGAGTGTTGATTGGACGAAGCTCTCAGATCTGTCATAATCGCACCTGCGCTTGGCCAGCCGCAGGTGCGGGCTCGCAGCCACGAACCACAGAAACGAGAAATGAAGGGCAGCCCAGAATCCGCAGATGCGGAAGATTGGGCGTTCTGGGCGCACCTGCGCTCACCATGGTCATAGGTGCGACTAGGCTCGCAGATGCGGCCCTCCTTGTCCGCAGATGCGGAGCCTGGCCAGGTGAGGGAAAGGCTCACCAGCGAGGCATTTGCCGTAGGTGCGGGACCGCAGATGCGGCCCAAGGGACCGCATGTGCAAAAATCGCTGGGCAGTGAGGGTTCATTTAATACGGACTTAGGCCATTTTTATCACATTTTCTCTCACTCTTGGACGATTTGAGAGCTTTGAAGGAGGGAATTTCGACCTAGCTTTGTGAGGTAAGTAATTTCTACTTAATGTGAGTTTAATACATAGATTATGGGTAGATTGTAACATGAAAATTTATAGAAATTATGGGTTTAGATGAAAAACCTAGATTTTAATTAAAATGGGATTTTATCACGAAAATGATTATGGAACTTAGTGAAAATCATATATTTATGTTCCTAAGGTTATGGGTAACAACTTTCTTCGAATATTTCCAGAATCCGGGCATGTGGGACCGGGGGTGAATTTTAGGAATCTTGCATTTAGGGTTGGGTAATTGCTTTAATAGTGAGGGTATGAACTTTTGAGCGTAAATTGATTAATTTATATAATGTTTGACTAGTTTCGAGTCGTTTGGCACCAAATTTGGAGGTTTGAGCACGTTCTTGAATCGGGAAGTAGGCTTTGAGACGATCTCCTTTCTAACCTTGTAAGAGGAAAATTTCTCCATAGACGAATTAACAAATGTATGTGACTATTTGTGGGGGCTACGTACGTACGAAGTGACGAGAGTCCATGCATAGCTACTATTTATGCCAAAGTCCGGGTAGTCTAGGACCCCCTCATGCCATACGTGAAATAATTGTGCCTTTACTTATCAATTGAATTGCTTTAATCATAATTTCCAAATATTGTAAGAGGATCCCAAAGGGATAAGTTTCACTTATTTGAGGGTATGAATAGAACACTTGACTGTTATTCAAAAACTTGTGTTTCTTTAAGTGTTTTCTATTAGTAGAGCGGGCCAAGCGCCTCGGCAGATCAAGTAGATGCATCTATGGTTCGTGTCGTTCGACTCTTGGCAGTGCACAGTTTAAATATTGTTATGTTGGTTTGGGTCGTACATCCTCAGCGTTATTTGCGCATGAATATTTTTAGGATTGTATACTCATAACTAATATTGCTCCAATGTTTAATGGAAGATAAATTTGGGATTAATAATTGTGAAAAGGGGTATTTGCCATCACTTGCTGTTGAGTTTTAGTATATTTATTGTAATCCATGCTCAGTTATAACTTAAATTTATTATCATTAGCCTTAGTAAGTGTCAAGTCGACCCCTCATCACTACTCTTTCGAGGTTAGACGGGATACTTACTGGGTATATGTTATTTTATGTACTCATACTACACTTCTGCACTTAACTGTACAAGATCTGAGGCAGGTGCATCTGGATATCCATCTGGCGTGCATTCTTGATCCGGGTTCAAGATTTCATGGTGAGCTTCCCTTCCGAGTCGTTCAGCAGCATGTCGGAGTCCCCCTTTTATTTTGTTTATGTCTATTCCTTTTCAGGAAGTAGGATAGATATCTTTTGTATATTCTACTATGTTTCCCATATACTTGTGACACTAGATCTTGGCACGTATTAGTAGACTTGTAATTTTTGGGTTTTTTTCTTACGGTTATTAATGTTTCTCGCTGTTTTCATTTAATAATTTAAATCGGTTTTAAGTAAAAGAAAAAGATCACTACATGGGAAAAATTGATAAATGGAAAATCATTAAGTTATTCATTGTTGGCTTGTCTAGCAACGGTGTTGGACGCCATCACGGCCTTATATGGAATTGGGTCGTGACAACATGGTATCAGAGCTCTAGGTTCACGTAGGTCTCACATGTTATGGGCAGGCCTAATAGAGTATTCTTGATCGGTGCGGAGACGTCCTTACTTATCTTTGAGAGGCTATAGAGTGTTAGGAAATTACTCTTTATTCATCTCCTATCATGCAGTTGATGGTGTACTGAGTTTATTCTCTTACTCTCTCACAGAAGGTGAGAACGTGGCGGTAGATGTTCCGGACCTGGTAGGAGCTGCTACCCCTACTGCTAGAGGCAGAGGCCGGGGGAGGGCACCGGCCCGAGGTAGGGGAAGAGGACGTCCCAGAGTTATCCTAGTTGCACCACCAGCGGATCCAGTGGAGGATCCCGTTATTGAGGAGTAGGGCGAGGTGCCCACAGCAGAGCCAGCCCCGGTCAATGTCATGACGGCATCGGGCGTTCAGGAGGTTATGGGTCGTATGCTACGGTTCATAGATTCTATGACCCAGGCTGGTTTATTTCCAGCAGACCCAACCATTTCACAGGCGGGAGGAGGAGCACAAACCCCTACAGCTCATGCTCCAGAACATGCGGCTTCCATATATCATACCTTGGGTGCACTATCCGTGGGCGGTGCCCAGCTAGTTGCAGCAACAACACCTGAGCCTAGACCAGCTGCGGTCGGCGAGCCGCAGAAGCTATTGGATAGATAGACTAGACTAATCCCTCTTGTCTTTGGAGGTGAGCGACATGAGGATCCCCAGGACTTCATTGATCGGTGCAGGGACAGACTGCACAACAAAAGGATATTGGAGTCCCACAGGGTGGATTTCACTACTTTCCAGGTGGAGGGCAGGGCCCGTAGGTGGTGGCAGTCGTATCTTCTTGGTAGGCCGGCAGGTTCTCCTCCCATGACTTGGGACCAGTTTATACGCCTATTTTTGGACAGGTATATTCCACCCTCTCAGAGAGAAGAGTTGCGATTTTAGTTTGAGCAGCTCCAGCCGGGTCAGATGTAAGTGACTGATTATGAGGCGAGATTCTCTGAGTTGTCTCGCCATGCACTTATGATACTTCCTACTGAGGCGAAGTGAGGGCAGAGGTTTGTTGCGGAGTTGCACTCAGGTATTTAGTCTACTATGGCTCGGGAGGTTGAGATAGGACTTCCTATCAGCTATTAGTGGAGATAGCTCGTAGGATTAACGGTTACCGTCAGAGGGGTAGAGAAAAGATACAGCGGGACAAGAGGTCCCGTTTTTATGGAGAGTTCAGAGGTGCCCCAGCTCGGGGCAGAGGTCATTTTGGGAGGGGTCAGACCAGTAGGCTCCCATATCAAGCATTGCCGCCTCCACAGGGTGCTCCAGTACGACCCTATTTCAGCACTATGCCAGAGAGTTCTTACCGACCGCCATCTATTCAAGGTCCTTCCAGTGGGTACTCCAGTCATCAGGGTTCTTCTAGTACTTATTTCAGTGCCATGACAAAGAGTTCATATCCTCCACCAACTATTTAGGGTTCTTCCGGTGGGTATTTAGGCCACCAAGGTCAGACTTCAGGGCAGTAGATCACCGCACCGAGAGGTTGTTTTGAGTGCGGGGATCTTAGTCATGTGCGAAGATTTTGCCCCAGGCTCTGGGGCAAGGCAGTACAGCAAGGCCAGCACCCCATGATTACAGTAGTAGCTATCTGGCCGCCTAGAGGTGGAGGACAAGTGGGCATGGATGTCCTACAGGTGGAGGTCGGGCAGGTGGGGGCCAGCCAATCGGCGCCCCATCTCGGCTCTATGCTTTTCCGACCAGACCAGATGCAGTAGCCTTAGATGTCATGATCACATGTATTATTTCTGTCTGCGGTAAGAATGTCTCGATATTATTTGATCCAGGATCTACCTATTCATATGTGTCATCCCTGTTTGCTCTTTTTCTGGATATTCCTCGTGAGTCCCTAGGTGCTCCTATTTATGTGTCTACTCCTGTGGGCGATTTTGTTGTTGTGGATTGGATCTACCGATCCTGTGTGATTACATTATGTGGGTACGAGACTAGAGCGGATCTTCTATTGCTTGATATGACTGATTTTGATTGCCATGCCAAGACTGTTACCTTAGTAATACCAGAGTTGTCGAGGTTGGAGTGGAAGGGTTCATTTGTCAGTACATCTAGTCGGGTTATATCTTTTATGAAGGCTCGACACATGGTCGAGAAGGGTTTCTTAGCTTATCTAGCCTATGTTCAGAATACTACCGTAGAGTCTCCGACGATCGATTCAGTGCCAGTAGTTCGGGAGTTCGTGTGTTTCCTTCTAACCTCCCATGCATGCCACCAGATCGTGATATTGATTTTTGTACTGACTTGGCTCCAGGCACTCAGCCTATATTTATCCCACCATACCAAATGGCGCCGAAATAATTGAAGGAGTTGAAGGAACAACTTGAGGAGTTGCTAGCAAAGGGCTTCGTCAGGCTGAGTGTATCACCTTGGGGTGCACCAGTATTATTTTTGAAGAAGAAAGATGGGACTATGCAGATGTGCATTGATTACCGCCAGTTGAACAAAGTCACCATTAAGAACAAGTACACGTTACTACGTATTGATGATCTGTTTGACTAGTTGCAGGGTGCTAGGGTATTTTCTAATATCGACTTGAGATCGGGGTACCATCAGTTGAAGATCCGGGACTCAGATGTTTCGAAGACTGCCATCTGTACTAGATATGGCTATTATGAGTTTTTAATGATGTCTTTCGGCTTGACTAATACCCCAGCGGCGTTTATGGATTTGATGAACATGGTGTTCAGGCCTTATATTGATTCCTTTGTTATTGTCTTCATTGATGACATCTTAATTTACTCACGTAGCATGGAGGAGCACGAGCAGCATTTGAGGGTGGTGCTTCAGACTTTGCGGGAACATAAGCTATATGCTAAGTTCTCCAAGTGTGAGTTTTGGTTAGATTTCATGGCATTCTTCGAGTATGTGGTATCATGCGAGGGTATTAGGGTGGATCCCAAGAAGATTGAGGCAATTCAAAGTTGGCCTCGTCCCACTTCGGCGACCGAGATCAGGAGTTTCTTGGGGCTAGAAGGTTATTATCGCCGGTTCGTGGAGGGTTTCTCATCCATCGCAGCACCATTGACTAGATTGACCCAGAAGGGTGCTCAGTTTCGTTGGTCCGATGATTGTGAGGCAAGCTTTCAGAAGCTCAAGACAGCTTTGACCACATCACCAGTCCTTGTGTTGCCTTCTGATTCGGGGATGTATATTGTGTATTGCGACGCTTCACGCATTGGCTTGGGTTGTGTATTTATGCAAGAGGGGCGATTTATTGTATATGCTTCATGTCAGTTGAAGCCCCATGAGAAGAACTATCATGTGCATGATTTGGAATTGGCTGCGATTGTTCATGCTCTTAAAATCTTGAGGCATTATCTAAATGGGGTGTCTTGTGAGGTTTACATTGATCATCGCATCTTGCAGCATTTGTTCAAGAAAAGGGATCTCAATTTGAGACAGCGTAGATGGCTTGAGTTACTGAAGGATTATGACATCAACATTCTTTATCATTTGGGCAAGGCAAATGTAGTCGCGGATGCCTTGAGCAGGAAGGCAGAGAGTATGGGTAGCTTGGCATTCATTTCAGGAGAGGAGAGGCCACTAGCCTTGGGCATTCAGCCCCTGGCTAAAAGACTTGTGAGGTTGGATATTTCAGAGCCCAGCCGAGTTTTTGATTGCGTCGTTGCCCAGTCTTTCACTATTGGAGCAGATCAAGGCTCGATAGTTTGATGATCTGCACTTGTTGATTCTCAGAGAGACAGTACTACATGGCAGTGCGTACTACATGGTAGTGACAAGGAGGTTTCTATTGGCAAGGATGGTGTTATGTGACTCCAGGGTCGTCTATGTGTTCCTAATATCGATGGCCTGAGGGAGAGGATCCTAGAGGAGGTGCACAGTTCTCGATATTCCATTCACCCAAGTGCTACAGAGATGTATTGCGGCCATTGGTGGAAGCAGATGAAGAAAGACATAGTTGAGTATGTAGCTAGATGACCGAATCGCCAGCAGGTTAAATAAGAGCATTAGAGGCCAGGAGGCCTAGTCTAGCAGATGACTATGCCCAAGTGGAAGTGGGAGCGCATCATTATGGACTTCGTATTTGGGTTGCCGCGGACTTTGCGAAAGTTTCATGCAGTTTGGGTCATTGTAGACAGATTGACCAAGTCGGCACACTTCATTCCTGTGATTACTACATATACTTCAGAGAGATTGGCCTAGATTTATATCCAGGAGATAGTTCGGATACATGGTGTGCCCGTTTCCATCATTTCAGACGGAGGTCCTCAGTTTACTTCACATTTTTGGAGAACGGTACAGAGTGAGTTGGGGACTCACGTAGAGCTCAGCACAACATTTCATCCGCAGACTGACGGTCAGTCGGAGCGGACAGTTCAAATATTGGAGGACATGCTTAGAGCATGTGTGATTGACTTTGGAGGGTAGTGGGATCGATTCTTGCCTTTGGCCGAGTTTGCTTACAACAACAGCTACCAGTCCAGCATCGAGATGGCTCCTTTCGAGGCTTTATATGTTCGGCGGTGTCGTTCTCCCATTGGGTGGTTTGAGCCCCGTGAAGCTAGGTTGTATGGGACTGATTTGGTAAAGGATGACTTGGAAAAGGTAAAGTTGATACAAGAGCGGCTTAGCACAGAACAGTCCCGACAGAATAGTTGCACGGATCAGAAAGCATGTGACTTATTATTTATGGTGGGCGAGAAGGTTCTCTTGAAAGTCTCGCCGATGAAGGGAATCATAAGGTTTGGGAATAAGGACAAGTTGAGCCCGAGGTTTATAGGCCCATTTGATGTGTTGAGGCGAGTTGGGGAGGTTTCTTATGAACTTACTGTGCCTCCCAGTCTATTGAGAGTTCATCCGGTTTTTCACGTGTCGATGCTCCGGAAGTATCAACCTGATTTGTCGCATGTGTTAGACTTCAGCACAATTCAGTTAGATTAGAGTCTGGGTTATGAAGAGGAACCAGTTGCTATTCTTCATAGGCAGGATTGCCAGTTGAGGTCCAAGAGGATTTTCGTGGTAAAGGTCAAGTGGAGGGGACAATCGATTGAGGAGGTGACTTGGGAGTCCGAGGAGGACATGCGGAGCAAATATTCTCGATTGTTCAGCACTTCAGGTATGATTCTAGACTCGTTCGAGGACGAACATTTGTTTAAGAGGTGGAGAATGTAACGACCCGACCAGTCGTTTTACCTTCTAGAACCCCGTTCCCCTAAATAAGAATCCACGTATGTGCTTTTACTGTTTTACGACATACGGGTATGGTTGTTTAAGATTTGGAAGGGGTCGGGTTGAAATCGGAATATTTGGTTCCTTAAGTTGGCCTTAAAAGGCTAAGTTTGACTTTGGTCAATGTTTAGGGTAAACGGCCACGGAATTGGGTTTTGACGGTTCCAATATGTTTGTATGATGCTGTTACAACCCATGTTTTCGTACGTACGAGTCATCATAAGTCAATTGATGTAAGCTCAGAAATGAAATCATATTTGAAAAGTTTGCAAAGTAAGTTAATCATATTACCTCGGAGGTTACAAATATTGAAGATCATGAACAACAAGTACAAAGATGGTTGGAAGTTTCAGAAGCTAAAGGAATTGAAAACAAATAATGTTTCGTC
>AWOL01S0017773.1:370478-391258 GCA_000715115.1 Nicotiana otophora
TATATATATATATGAGTTTTTGGGTATGTTTACCCCTTAGATGAGACAGACGATATTTTCAGATGATTCAGAATATGGCCTCATCGGCGTAGGTTGAGGGTTATTCCTCTAGCCTCCGCCACCTCAGTTACAGAGTTGTACGCTCGGGCCGAGCATGGTACCGGGTGCCGTCCACGTCCCTTCAGGTTTGGGGCGTGACAGATGATTTCGGACTTGGGCGTATGCTCGGAACGGGTTTTGGATGACCTGGAAGCGTTTCGGTGCCTAATAGTGAAAGTTGATTCTTTGAAGGTTATAGAAGTTATTTAAATTTGGTTCGGAGCGGCTTTTGGTGTTATCGAGGTCTAAACAGAATTTCGAGACTGGGAATAGTTCCGTAATGTCATTTAAGACTTACACGCAAAATTTGGTATCAATCCGAGTAGTCTAGGTACGTTTCGGCACATTTGGAGTAAATTGAAGAACTTGAAGTTCATAAGTTTGATTCAATTAGTTTTGGGGTGCGATTCTTAGTTTTAATGTTGTTTCGGGCATTCCGAGAGTTCGAGCGAGTCCGTTTTATGATTTCAAACTTGTGGGTATGTTCGGACGGGGCCCCAAGTGTATATCGAATGACGCTCGGACCAAGTTGGGAGCATGGAGTCACAACTGAAGCGCCCAGATCTGTCATAATCGTACCTGCGCTTGGCCAGCCGCAGGTGCGGGCTCGCATGTGCGAGCCACGAGCCGCAGAAGCGAGAAATGGGGGGCAGCCCAGAGAAGATTGGGTGCATCTGTGTGAGTGCATGTGCGAAAGCCATGGTCGCAGGTGCAGCTAGGCTCGTAGAAGAGGCCCTCCTTGTCCGCAGATGCGGCCCAAGGCACCGCAGGTGCGAAAATCGCTGGGCAGTGAGGGTTCATTTAATACGAACTTAGGCCATTTTTATCACATATTCTCTCACTCTTGGGCGATTTGAGAGCTTTGAAGGAGGGGATTTCGACTTAGTTTTGTGAGGTAAGTAATTTCTACTTAATATGAGTTTAATACATAGATTATGGGTAAATTTTAACATGAAAATTTGTAGAAATCATGGGTTTAGATGAAAAACCTAGGTTTTGATTAAAATGGAATTTTATCACGAAAATAATTATGGAACTTAGTGAAAATCATATATTTATGTTCCTAAGGTTATGGATAACAACTTTCTTTGAAAATTTCTGGAATCCGGGCACGTGGGCCGGGGGGTAAATTTTAGGAATCTTGCATTTAGGGTTGGGTAATTGCTTTAATAGTGAGGGTATGAACTTTTGAGTGTAAATTGATTAATTTATATAATGTTTGACTAGTTTCGAGTCGTTTGGCACTAAATTTGGAGGTTTGACCATGTTCTTGAATCGGGAAGTGGGCTTTGAGATGAGGTAATTCTCCTTTATAACCTTGTAAGAGGGAAATTTTCCCATAGGCGAATTAACTAATATATGTGACTATTTGTGAGGGGCTACGTACGTACGAAGTGACGAGAGTCTGTGCGTAGCTACTATTTATGCTAAAGTCCGAGTAGTCTAGGACCTCCATCATGCCATACTTGAAATAATTGCGCCTTTACTGTATGAATAGAACACTTGACTGTTATTGAAAAACTTGTGTTTCTTTAAGTGTTTTCTATTAGTGGAGCGGGCCAAGCGCCTCGGTAGATTAAATAGATGCATCTATGGTTCAGGCTGTTTGACCCTCGGCAGTGCACAGTTTAAATATTGTTATATTGGTTCGGGCTGTACGTCCTCGGCATTATTTGCGCATGAATATTTTTGGGATTTTATACTCATAACTAAGATTGCTCCAGCATTTAATGGAAGATGAAGTTGGGATAAATAATTGTGAAAAAAGGTATTTGCCATCACTTCTTGTTGACTTCTAGTATATTTATTGTAATCCATGCTCAATAATAACTTAAATTTATTATCATTAGCCTTAGTAAGTGTCAAGTCGACCCCTCGTCACTACTTCTTTGAGGTTAGATGGGACACTTACTGGGTACATATTATTTTATGTACTCACGCTACACTTTTGTACTTAACTGTGCAGGATCTGAGGCAGGTGCATCTGGATATCCATCCGGCGCGCATTCTTGATCTGGGTTCGAGATTCCACGGTGAGCTGCCCTTCCGAGCCGTTCAGCAGCATGCCATAGTCCCCCTTTTATTTTATTTCTGTCTATTCCTTTTCAGGCAGTAGGATAGATATCTTTTGTATATTATAGTAAGTTGCCCATACACTTGTGACACTAGATCTTGGCATATATTAGTAGACTTGTGATTTTTGGGTTTTTTTCTTACGGTTATTAATGTTTCTCGTTGTTTTCATTTAATAATTTAAATAGGTTTTCATTAAATCTTTTAAGTAAAAGAAAAAGATCACTACGTGGGAAAAATCGTTATAATGGGAAATCATTAAGTTATTTATTGTTGGCTTGTCTAGAAATGGTGTTGGACGTCATCACGACCTGATACGGAATTGGGTCGTGACATGTCATTTCATATACACTGTAGAAGTGTTTTCTGCTATATAAGTATGCTATGGCTTGTGAATTTATTCACTCAAACGCATCTATTATTAATTCACAAAAAAAGAAAAAAAGAAAGAAAAATGGATGTCGTGATCAGAAACATAATTGATGAAATCAAACAAGATATTATAGAAGTATTTGAGTTGAAGTTTGAAGACTTTATAGAGAAGTATGAAAAGGATTTAGAAGAAATCAATGACAAGCTAGATAGGCTGGAGGTAATAGCCCGAGATGGCTCTTATGGTGGTTGTGGAGAAGATCGTCACTCTGACAGTGACGATATGGATGATTAGTTTTTTATTTATTTTTTTATGTATAAACCTTTTGTTTAAAGGTTTATTTTCTTTATTTTTATTTTAAGTATTTTATTTATGTAGTTTTATTTTCTATTAATATAATATGTTTTTGTTTAAATCTTTTTGTGTGTTATTTTTTTATAATAATTCCTCTTCAAATTCAAGAAATAACAGAATAATGATTAAACTTTTATGGTTAGATATGTGAAAACTAAAAACTCTCCATCATATAGTGCTGGATGTATCTTTTACATAAAACTAGAAAAAATGCTTTATAAAGTAGTGCAGAACAAAACACCCGTATAATATACTGAACGTTTATGAATTAATATGTAAATTTCACAAACTCCAACCATTTTATATTAGAAGTATATGTCAATTAAAACAGAAGAATACATCTAAGCTTTAAAGTTTTCCAGATATGTGAAAACAACAAACTCTCCAGCATATAGTACTAGAGGTATCTTTGATTCAAAACCAGAGAAAAATGTTGCATAAAATATTGTAAAACAACAACAAAATACTAGTATAATATACTGGAGCTTTCTGAATTGATATATAAAACTCACAAACTTTTCCTGCATAATATACTCGATGTTGGAGCTGTGCGAGTTTGTTATTCGCGAACGCGTGAAGAAGGTTGCGTTCGCGTAGAGTAAGTGGAGCAGAAGAAGAGGTCACACATTTTGTGCTTCGCGGTCGCGTGGATGAGCCCGCGATCGCGTAGGCTTGTGAGAGTGAGCTTCGCGATCGCGTGAAAAAGTCCGCGGTCGCGTAGGGTTAAATCTAGGAAGTGGAAATTTGTGCTTCGCGATCGCGTGTGGTTGTCCGCAATCGCGTAGAGTAAATGTCTGGGCAGAGAGTTTAAGTTCTGTCCATTTTACCGATTTGGAAATCGGAGAGAGAGAATATTCAGGAGAATTTTAAGGAAAATAACGGAGTAAGTATTCCTAACTTAATATTGGTTAATTTACCCGAATCCATGGTTGTTTTTGACATTTAATTAGTGAATTAAGTTGGAAGATTTAGAAAATCCTCTTGGTTTACATTGACAATTTGAGGGTCGAGTTGAGGTCGGATTTTGGTAAAATTGGTATGGTTAGACTCGTGGTTGAATGGGCTTTCAGATTTTGTTGGGAAATTAGTATTTTGTTATGGAATTAATTCCAATAAATTTTATTGACTGAATCGAATTATTTGTGGCTAGATGCGAGGTGTTTGGAGGCCAATTCACGAGGAAAAGACATTGTAGAATAAAGAATTACACGGCTTGAGTTAAGTAACAGTTTTAAATTTGGTCCTGAGGGTATGAAACCCCGGATTATGTGTTATATGATTGGTTTTGAGGTGACGTACATGCTAGGTAACGGGCGTGTGGGAGTGCACCGTAGGAATTGTGACTTGGTCTAATTCCATGGAAACTATGAAGTTGAATACTATGCTGATATATGTACATTCTCTACGTGGTAGAGAAAATTGAGCTGAAACTCTCATTAAAAATCATGCCTAGACATATGTTATGATTATTGGTACCCACTGGGGTCATTTCTGTGGTTGAATAATATGTTCAAATTGTAATTTCACACTTAGTCATGTTTATTCATTTCATATCATAGATCAGTCTCTCTTATTTATTATTGATACATCATATCATTATTGTTAGGCTGCTTATTATGATTTTTGAGACCCCGAGAGACTGAAGAGGTTGATGACTGAGTGAGGCCGAGGACCTAATTGTGAGGATATTTATGGATTGGGCTGCATGCCGCAGCATGTTTATTGATTTATGCCAAGATTGGTTTGATATAGCGCTTGGGCTGAAGAAGCCCCTCCGAAGTCTGTACACACCCCCAGTGAGCGCAGGTACCTACTGAGTACGAGTGCCGAGTGCCGAGTGCCGAGTGATGAGCGACTGTGAGGAATGAGCGACTGTGAGGAAAGAGTGACTGTGAGGAATGAGTGACTATGAGGTTGGAGAGAATGGGAGGTCTGAGTGACTGTTACTCTGAGCGGATGCATTGATATCATTATTTGCTGCATTTCAGCTGTCATATATCACTATTTTTGGAAATTTCGAAAAAATATCATTTTCTGTTTTGGTCAAACTTGATATGAAATTTCAGTGAAATCTTAAATGTTGAACTTGAGAGCATGCCTACTCTTTATATTGGAATGTAATGTATTTGGACTTAGCTGAGAAGCTCGTCACTACTTTCAGTTCTTTATTTATTATTGTTCCTTACTGAGTTGGTTGTACTCATACTATACCCTATATTTCGTGTGCAAATACAGGTGATTCCGGATACATTGGGTGTTGATTCTTTCATACAGTCGATTTTTCGGAGATTCAGAGGTAGCTGCCAAGTTTTGCAGACCTTGTCTCTCCTTCCTTATCTTTTTGTTTATTGTATTTGGTCTCAGATTATTATAGACCACGTTTTCCAGACTTGTAATGTATAGATGCTCATGTACTCAGTGACACCAGGTTTTGGGAGTTTTTGTATCGGTAATTGCAAGATTTTTGGATTGTGTTTAAATATTATATTTTCAAACTTAAAAAAAATTATGGTTTATCAAGGTTGTCGGCTTGCCTAGTATCGAGATAGGCGCCATCATGACAGGTTGAAATTTTGGGTCGTGCTAAGTTGGTATCAGAGCCTAGGTTACATAGGTCTCACGAGTCATGAGCAGGTTTAGTAGAGTCTTACGGATCGGTACGGAGATTTTTGTACTTATCTTCGGGAGGCTGTCTAACCCTTAGGAAAAATTCACTTTCTTGTATTTTGTCGTGTGAATTGTTGATTTCAAAAAACTAAATTTCTGTTATTCTATTCTCTCATAAATTGTGAGGACACGTACTACCGAATCGGATAGTCAGCCACCAATGCCACCAGCTAGGGCCACGAGAGGCCGGGGCCGTGGTAGAGGTAGAGGTCGAGGTGTAGCTTGTACAACAGTTGGAGCAGCACATGTAGCACCACCAGTTGCTCCAGCTCAGGAGCAGATTCCAGATATAGCTGAGCCGATAAGACCAGCTCAGGCACCAGCTGTGCCCATTGAGATTCCTGGCCTTCAGGGGACTTTGGCCCAGATATTGACAGTTTTCACTAGTCTTACTGGTTTCGGCTCAGGCCGCACCTGCCACTTCTCAGACTGGAAGAGGAACTCATACCCCTGTAACCCGTACTCCAGATCAGGTGGTATATGGACTTAAGATACCAGGGGCACTACTAGTCCAGTCGGCTACAACTGTTCAAGCCCCGATAGTCCCCGTTATGGAAGACGATTAGCAGAGGAGACTTGAGAGATTTAGGAGGCTTCAACCTCTATTATTTAGCGGTGATGAGTTAGAGAATTCTCAGGGTTTTCTGGATAAGTGCCAGTGGATGCTTTGGACAACGGGTATTTTGGAGACCCGTGGGGTCACGTTCACTACTTTTCAGTTTTCTGGAGCTGCCTTCATATGGTGGGAGACTTATGAGAGGCACAGGCTGGTCGATGTTGTACCACTTACATGGCAGGAATTCTCTATTCTCTTTTTGGAGAAGTTTGTGACGCAGTCTCGCAGAGAGGAGCTGCGCAGATAGTTTGAGTAGTTACGTCAGGATGGTATGTTCGTGACGCTGTACGAGATGAGATTTTCTGAGTTGGCTCGCCACGCAATTTAGTTATTCCCACTGATAGGGAGAGGATTAAGATGTTAATTGATGGCCTCACATATTAGCTATGGTTACTTATGACTCGGGAGAGAGTATCTTGTGCTACTTTGATGAGGTAGTTGACATTGCTCGGCAGATAGAGATGGTTCGTAGCCAGGAGCGTTGAGAGAGGGAGGCCAAGAGGCCTTGTGGTCCAGGTGATTTCAGCGGTGTTCCTTCAGGGGGTCAGTTTTACCGCGGTAGGGGTCGTCCTTACAGACACGCTCAGACGGGTCGTCCAGCTCACCGTGGTGCATCATCCAGCCAGGGTTTATATAGTTCTCATCAAGGTCAGTCATCTCTTAGTGCCCTGCCAGCCCAGAGTTCGTCCTGTGCTACTTCAGTTCAGGGTTCATTTGCATCGGGTGCTTCTAGCAGTTATTCTGGTTCTCGAGGCCCGATTCAGTCAGCACCACTACCAATATTGGGGAGCTGCTTTGAGTGAGGGAAATTTGGGCATATGTGGAGACAATGTCCTCGTCGCTCGGGAGGCCCAGTGCAGTAGAGAAGTCAGACTATGACTTCAGCACTAGTTACTTCACCACCCGCCCAGCCATCTCGGGGTGGGGGTCAGTCAGCTAGGGGTCGCCCAAGAGGGGGAGGCCGATCAAGTGGCGGTTAGGCCCGATTCTATGGTTTTCTTGCCAGGCCAGATGTTGTTGCCTCAGATGCAGTGATCACATGTATTGTCTCAGTGTGCCACAGGGAAGCTTCTATATTATTTGACCTTGGTTCTACTTATTCATATGTATCATCATACTTTACTCATTATCTGGATATGCCCTGTGAGTCCTTAGTTTCACCTGTTCGTGTATCTACGCCGGTGGGCGATACTATTATTGTGGACGGTATACATCGGTCATGTGTGGTAACTATTGAGGGACTGGAAACTAAAGTTGATCTATTATTGCTTAGTATGGTTGATTTCGATGTAATCCTGGGTATGGATTGGTTGTCTCAATGTCATGTTATTCTGGACTGTCACGCAAAACATGTGACGTAGGTAATGCCGGGGTTGTCGAGGGTCGAATGGAGAGGGTTTCTAGATTATGTTCCCAGCAGGGCAATTTTTTATTTGAAAGCCCAGCGTATGGTTGTGAAGGGGTATTTGTCATATTTGGCTTTTGTGAGAGATGTTGATGCAGATATTCCTACTATTGATTCTGCACCGGTAGTGAGAGACTTTCCGGATGTATTTTCTACAGACCTGTCGGGTATGCCGCCTTACATGGATATTGATTTTGGTATTGACTTGGTGTTGGGCACTCAGACCATTTCTATTCCTCTGTATCGTATGGCACCAGCTGAGTTAAAAGAATTGAAAGAGCAACTTCAGGAGCTAAAGCTTTCACGCGTTCGCGATGCACACTGCCATTACCCTTCGCGAACGCAGTCTATTCTTCGCAAACGCGAAGAGAAAAATCTCGTTTGTTCCAGTTTTCCCTTCACGAACGCGAGACCTTTCTCGCGAACGCGAAGAAAGAAACCAGAACTGGAAAATCTGGTTTCTCAGATTTAGCTCCGGGCGGTCCGAAACACACCCGAGCCCCTCGGGACCCCGTCCAAAGGCATCAACAAGTCTGTAATCATAATACGGACCTACTTGAACTCTCAAAACGCGTAAAACAATAACAAAATCCAAGAATCACATACAAAACCAAATTGGATCAAACTTTGAACTTCAAGTTTTCCAAATTCACTGAATGCACCGAACCATACTTAAACTACTCGGAATGGCACAGAATTTTGCATGCAACTCTTAAATCACTATACGGAACTATTCCCAAACTTGGAATTCCAAACGGACCTCCATTACGCAAAAACCTACTCCAAACCAAATTTAAAGAACCTTAAACCTTCAAATAGTTTATTTTTACTATTAAGCGCCAAACCGCTCCCGGGTTATCCAAAACCCGATTCGAACATACGCCCAAGTCCGAAATCATCATACGAACCTATTAAAACCGTCAAATCCCGATTCCAGGGTCGTTTTCTCAAAATATTGACCGAAGTCAAACTTGGCCTTTTAAAGCCAACTTAAGGAACCAAGTGTTCTGATTCCAACCCGAACACTTCCAAATCACGAACCAACCATCCCCGCAAGTCATAAATCATTAAAAGCACATTCGGGGAGTTTTATTTAGGGGAACGGTGTTCTAAAAGTTGAAATGACCGGTTGGGTTATTACAACTACAGTATAACATGATAGGGTACATGAAACGAATGTACAAAACAATAACAAAGTACTAGAAGAGATCACAATTCACCAGTTTCTAATATCTCGAGCAATCCTTTCCTTAGAGCGAAACCCAATGAACCACAATAATTACCTCAAAACTTTCATAGTGTGAGAGAAACACTCAAGACATCAAATTCAACGGCACGGCAATACCCTTCGTGCATTTATCTCCTCCTCACCAAATATGCATAAAATAGTTCCAACCGAAAGGCAGAAATACCGATAACAGAATGACAAAGTAGGAAATACGCAAGTAGTAATAATGAACGAGAATGTACATAAGAACATCAATAACAGACTAGGCGGAAGGCATAAAGGTCATGACAACAATTAAGAAAAAGGAAATCAACTAACTAGCATGGTGGAAGCATGAAGATAGATATAACAAACAAGAAAGGGGACACATGATCTTTATAAGTTAAGAAGTAGAGACATGAATGGCTAACATGGAAGAAGACTTGTACCTAAGTTCAACAAAACAGATATGTCATGGATACAACTATAATAGCAGGAAGTAGGCATGCTATTTACAAGTTAAGCAAGTAGAAGGCATGGGCAACACAAACTCAATTTAGATAAAGAATAAAGATAGAACAGTGACGACAAGTCATATAAGAACCGTAAGTATGACAGTAACAATTCAAGGTAAGGACTTGAAGATATCTGCAGGAAAAGGATATCACAACATAATGCATGTCCCTCGTCCTCACTTGCACTAAAACGCCCTTCGTTCCATGAACTCGCAATAACACAAAAACATGATAATATAAATGCAATGACACGACATCACCTTTCGTGCTTTTACTCACATAACATGGCACGGCATCACCCTTCGTGCTTTACACTCTCCCTCACATGATAATGTATGAACAATGGCACGACATCACCCTTCGTGCTTTACACTCTTCCTTACCAAGCATATGTATATCAATGGCAAACAAGGCAGGAAACATAAATAACGTCAAGGAGAGTATTTAAACGAATATTCCAAATGAATCCCAATCACAACTTCCCAAGCCAACAATAGTTCAATAAACCCGCAAGAACCTTATTATTCAAGTATTCCAACAAATCTCACAAATGATCTACAACACAAGTGTGAAAATTTAGTATCTCAAGAATATCGGCCGTAGCAATGTATCAATGATTATGCATAATGATAACCGAGTTAAACACATCAATAAAATCTCAGAATTCCATCAAATTTGATCAAGTCATAATGAACTAAGTCTTAGTTTCCAACATTTAATACTATATTCTTAGTATCTAGGAATCAAGTAACACATGAAGCAAGAAGATCACGTGAATGTACAAGACGCAATTCATAATATAATTTACCCCCGAGCATGGTTAACCCTGGCACATGCATATATGCTCGTCACGTCATATATGTATCACCCCCGCATGTAGCAAATAATGTCAAATAGTAGGAAAAATTTCCTCAACAAAGTTAGGCAAGACACTTACCTCAATTCGGCCAATTCAATACTCAATTTAGCTTTTCCTTTACAAGATCCAACTCCGCTCGGCTCAATCTAGCCAAAGAAGACTTAAATACATCACACAATGCAAGAAAAAAAATTTAATTAATAAAGCTATGGTTTTTATTCAATTTCTAAAAAGTCAACTCCCGGGCCAGCCCGGTCAAAATCCGAGTCCAAGGGTAGGTCTTGACTACCCATTGCCTCACGAGTCCAAATACGTATTTTGTTTCCAAATCCGAGTCCTATTCGACTCTCAAATCCCAAATTTTCATTTTTTCAAAGTTTTGACAAAATTCCCAATTTTTTTCCTAGATTTCTCATGAATTTGATGTTAAATATTGTGTAAAATCATGAAATGTAGTTGAGAATTGATTAAAGGTACTTACCCAATAATTTGGTATGAAAACCCCTTCACAAAATTGCCTCCCATCGATGCTAGGGTTCAAAATATATCAAAATGAAGCTAAGTCTCGGAATTCTCAGCATTTAGCAGGTTGCAGATGTCGCATTTGCGACACGAGGTTCGCAAATGCAACCCCCGCAAATGCAAACAAAATATCGCAATTGCGAACTGGAGACTTTCCTGCTAAGGTCGCATTTGCGACCAAAAGCTTCGCAAATGCGAAAAAGGGGCTCATCGCAAATGCGAGATATTCTTCGCAAAAGGAAACTCCAGCCCAGCAACCCAGGTTCGCAAATGCGAGGCTACTTCGCAAATGCGATAGCCGCATTTGCGACCAAACATCGCAAATGCGATTATACTAGAACCAACACTCAAAACTTTAACAAAAACAATCTAAAACCAATCTGAAACTCACCGAGCCCCCGAGGCCCCAAACCAAACACCCACACAAGTCTAAAATATCACACGAACTCGCTCGAGCGATCAAAACATCAAAATAACCCCTAGAATCACGAATCAGACCTCAAGTCAAAATCAATAAACTTTGGAACCTCAACTTCTACAACCGATGCTGAAACCTATCAAAACACGTCTGATTGACCTCAAATTTTGCACACACGTCACATTTGATATTACGGACCTATTCCAACTTCCGGAATCGAAATCTGACTCCGATATCAAAAAGTCCACTCACGGTCAAACTTCCCAAAAATCTAACTTCCGCCATTTCAAGACTAATTCGACTATGGACCTCCAACTAACAATCTGGACGCGCTCCTAAGTCTAAAATCACCCAACGGAACTAACGGAACTCACAAAATTCCATTCCGAGATCCAATACTAAAAGGTCAAACTTAGTCAACTCTTCCAACTCAAGGCTTAAATCTTGAAGTTCATTCTTCCAAATCAATTCCGGATAACTTGAAAACCAACACCGACAATTTACGCAAATCGAAAATTTTGCTAAGGCAACATAACTGTAGTTGGAGGAGCTAAGCTAATTTGAAATTTTGCACTTATTAGTTTTCTATTTTAACTGGAAAATTTAGTGTAATAAATAGAGAATATATATTTTCCATTTTTTAGTACTTTAACACATTTCCTTAAATCTACATTAGTTAATGCAATTTTACTTTACAGTTTGCTCATCCTCAAATTATTTGAATTTTTAATTATTCATTCCATTTTTTGAAGGCAACAGTAACTGTTCATCTTCAGTTCTTCTTTCTTTGCTTTTTTTCAATTCTCTCCTGTTTTCGAAATAACCTTCAATTCGTGAGGGAAAAAGAAAAAAAAAAAAAAAAAATTAGACGTGAAAATTAATGTGGTTTACACTTGTTGTTATAATGAGTATTTATTCAAAATAATGGGAATCGTAATACATCATGCGGAGATAATCGAGCCCTCAAACTACCGATAAAAGTGCAATTACTCAAAACGACCAGTCGGGTCGTTACATAATTGGTTCTAAATTAATAATTTGTACACATTTAATAGATTTCTTTAAAAAAATATAAAATTTGAACAAAAACTACTGTATTCGGCCGAACCCGTATCTCACACTGTGGCTCTGCCCCTGCATGAAATTAAAAAGTTTTGTCAAAAGCGGTTAGTTTTGAAAGATCACTGATAAAAAAACGACCGAATTGGATGAGTCGGAAAAATATTGGTCGGTATCAAAAACTAACCATTTTTACTGAACCGACCGATGAAGTTTGGCAATTAAATTCTAATTATGCCGAATTTTCTGACACTCGACCGGTAGAAAAAAAATATCATCCGAAATTGGTGTTGTTGGTCGGTTTTTCGTCGAAAAAACACGATTTTTTAGTAGTATTAATTAACAATCTGCATCAGTTAGTCTAGTGCAACAAAAAAGATCATGTTGCAGACAAGCAATAAAATATTTCAAAAGTAAATAGCCTAAGAATATAGTGACAATGATACATAAGTAACATAGGCAACAGAGCAGAGCCATAATTTGAAGTTATTAGGTTCAAAATTTTAGTTCTTTTAAATTATTGAGTTCTAAATTAAGATTTTGTATAATATTAAATGAATTTCTTATGATAAATATAGGATTTGGACCGATAGTACAATTACAAATTAGTCGTGAAATTTTTTAATTTGCAAATACATCGCTATTAATTTAATAGGCTACAAGACATGACAGATAAGATCATCTTATTGGATAAACTTAGAACAAGATTCCAAAAAATTCAATCATGTGTGACAGCCAAGTATATATCAAGCCAACACTACTTTCATGTGAGTATTTGAAGAAAGATAGCGTTTTTTTTTCATTTCATTTTTTATTTTATTTTTTATTTTTTTTAAAGACAAATTGTCAAAATAAGGTCAGATGATCGCGCAAGAAACTATTTACATTTGATAGCCAAAAAAGTGGATAAAATTTGTATAATTTGTATATAACATATTGTCACTTATGGGAATACGCTGAGTTTGTTATTGTTGTTGTTGTTTTGTATATAATATACAGAAGGAATATATATATATATATATATATATATATATTGGCTATTATTTTGAGAGTGGCTATACAATGTCATTTTTTAATATTTTTATTATGTGATACATGCAACTTATTTACTTTGAACCAAGAATGAAAATTTTTCAGACATTTTTTATATTTATTGCAAGATTTGAACTAAATTTTACCACACTGAGTAAAGTAGTTAATTGGTAATTTCCAATGGCGCATAATATATCTTTTAGACATATTTGTTTTTATTTGGTTTATATCTATATCCATTAAATATAATGTAAGGAAATATGTGAAACAAAACATGATTAAATATTATTTTTATTGGGTGTGCGGACAAAGTCCACATTGGTAATTGAAAAGATTGAGATACATATAAGGTGTATAGTGTCAAACCTTTTGAAAAAAGAAACATGCGATTTATGCCCAAAGCAGATAATATCATACCATATTAAGAGTATTTTTAGGTCGTTTTAGCCCAACAACTGATATCAAATTCCATGTTTGACAGGACAAGTATGGCGATGACTGCGGGAAGGTGTGAGACTCGGTTTACATACCCTTACGATCTTGGAGAAGCGCACACAAAAAGAAGCTAGTTGCCGGCTTCAATTGCCATAAATACTTTGGCGATATGAGTGACACAATGAATCTCGAAAATTGACATGTGGATCTTGATAATGGACCACGTGGAACTTGGTTCGAGAGGGAGACCCATAGATCATGGTGATTGGCCAGATGAAACTTAAACCGAGAAAGAGATTGTTGGGTGTGTGAACAAAGTATTATATTGGTAACAGAAAAAATTGGGAGCCTACATAAAAGATGTAGGGATATTTAATAGTGTGACACTTTTTGGGAAATGTCGTACGACTTAGGCCCAAAACGGATTATCTTTGGGTCGTGCCCACCATTCTCAATTTAAGAAAGTAACAATTATTTTTAAATTTGGGAGAAATTCAAAAATAGTCAGATTTACAAGTGGTAATTGAAAAATAGTCATAATTTCAAAGGTAATCGAAATTTAGCCACTTTTCATTTAAAGATAAACTTGAAAGAAAACACTATTCGAAATCCGAAAAATATTCCAGCATAATATACTGGGATTTCAGTATAATATACTGGACTTCCAGTATAATATATTGGAGTTCCAGTATAATATATCGGTCCAGTATAATATGCTGGAAGTTCATATACATGTGCTCCAATCTCCAGTATATTATGCCGGAACTTTTCGCGTGTTGGGGTTCCAGTATAATTTGTTGGAAGGTCATACACAGGTGCACCAATCTCTAGTATATTATTGTGGAACTTTACGTGTTGTATCAAAATAATGGCTATTTTTCAATGACTTTGCAAACGCTGGCTATTTTTCAATTACCAGTTCAAAAACGGACTAGCCCGTGCTATTTTTACTTTAAATTTAGAAAAAGAGTTACTCCTACTATTTATAAAAAGAAAGTTTTTAACTAGCGTTGTTTGTTCTGCTGTCCGTTTATGATCGTAAATCAAAAGGTAAGTATATATTAACATTACTATGTATATACTGAGTTTTAATTATTACCATTTAGTTGAAAATTTAAACTTTCAATGATTATTCAGAATTGAATTCCTGGGGCTTTTACTTCTTTTCATTTTTACCTCAAAGAGACGATATTTACAAGATTCCAATGGATTTGAAGAAGCTTCGTAGCATTAATCTGGTAACTTTTTCAAACTATAGACTCGTGACTTTTATCTTTTAATCCTTTTATTTGATTATATGTATTGATGATCTATGGGAAACAATTATCTATCTTCTCAGGATAGGGGTAAGGCCTACGTACACACTACCCTCCCCAAACTTCACTTATGGAATTTCAGGCTAGGGGTAAGCAATGTGTTGTTGTTGTTGTTGTTATTGTTGTTGTTGTTATTGTATTGAACCGTGTGAGTACCTCATCTAACAATTCAAGTTGTTATAAAAGGACATTCTTATTTACTTAATTACTCACTCATTTAAGAAAGAAATGAAGATTTTTTTATTTTAAATAAGCCATAAAATTTGTGTGGCTATAAAAACTTGTAATTAAGTGTAAAACTGAAGATAAATTTTAAGCGGTGTGAGGAAGATGTTAAACAACTTTCCATTTCAGTTTAATTAATGAATTATTTTACTTAATCTGCTTTAAGTTTAGATTTAATATCCTAAAACCCGCCTAAACTACTTTTGTTAGTTGCCTACCTAAACTATCGTTTGTCCCTGAAAATCCCTTGAACTATATCTCCCCCATAATAAAACTCCCTCGTCGCTTATATGGCATAATGTGTGTAAAGAGCGTATGAAGGCTAAAAAAAGCCATTAAAATGGCTCACCTGACAGTGTCTAAATGGCTAATTAGCTCTTCTTTTTTAAAATTTATATATTTTTCTCCTCTTTTTCTTTATATTTCACTTTCCTTCCTCAATTTTTTTACCTTTCTTCTCCATTTCTTCACCTTTCTTCTACAGTTTTTCATCTAAATCCATCTGAAATCTATCTCTCTCCCCCTCTCTTGTTATTTCTGAGTTTATTTCTTATCTTTCTCATTTTATCCATCCTTTATTTCTTACCCAAATTTTCAAAAAAGAAGGAACACCATTTCAAGTGTTTGTAGAGCATGAGATTTAATACCTTTCAAGAAATTATGGAATAAATAAATAAGATATGTGTGTAGCTATCTTTTTTAGCATCTTAGGTATCTCCTTTCAACAATCTTCATAATTTAGATCTGTCAAAATCCTAATCTACTATACCGATTCAGGAGCAAAACCCCTAGTTTTATCTCGATTTTCTGACAGAAGCAAGAATAGACAAAGCAATTGAGGTTAGAACCAAGATTAATGGAGAATCCTTACTGAGAGATTAGTGTATCCATTCTCCGATGAGAGAAAAGAATGAGTTTTTTTTACAATTGACCCACTAGTTTTAACCCTAGCCCGCTTTTTATTTTTACTGTATAATTTTTTATAATGATATAATAAGTAGTATTAAAATATAAATTAAGTTTGTTTTTTAGATTAAGATAAACGAAATATCTACGTAGATTGTCACATGGCAGATTTTAAGAATAATTTGGGGAGTGTGTTTTACACACTAGTAAGAATGTGACGAAGTGTTTTTATTATGAAAAAGAATATAGTTCAGGAGATTTTCGGGGACAGGTGATAGTTTAGGTAGACAACTGACAAAGGTTGTATAGTTTAAATGGATTTTAAGGTATTAGCTCTTAATTTTATTATCATCTTATGAAGAACACTTTTGGTAACATTTATCTGCTCATCCTTAAAAAGGTATTCTATAAGAATATCCCAACCAGATTTGCAATTTCCTTCACAAAAAATCCTCCTAATTAATAAAATAAATAAATGACCAAAACTTTTGAGGTAATTTATTTCCTCCAATTGTTTTGCTTTCTATAACATAAGAGTAGAGGAAAATAATAAAAAAAGAACAATAATATAACGACCCGACTTGTCGTTTTAAGAATTAACACCCCGTTCAGTGACTTAAGGTCTCGAGCAACTTTGTAATAAGTATTATGACCCGCGGGTGTGATCGAGTTTGATTTTCGGAAGATTCAGAATATAATTAAAAGAACAATCCTTATTTAAGAAACTTAAAAGAAAAGAGTTGACCGGGGAGTTGACTTTTTGATATTGGGGCCGGGGTCCGATTCTAAAAATTTGAATACCTATATTATGTTATTTATGACTTGTGTGCAAAATTTAAAGTTATTCCGGATTTATTTGATACGTTTCGGCGCAAAACATAGATGTTGGGAGATTCGAAAACGCATAATTTGATTCGAGGCGCGATTCATAATTTTGACGTTGTTTGATGAGATTTGAAGCCTCCACTAAGTTAGTATTGTATTGTGGGATGTGTTGGTATATTTGGTTGAGGTCCCGAGGGGCTTGGGTGTATTTTTCGATCATTAGTTGAGGGATTAGTAAAGTTAAGAAATTTGGGAGTTTGACCATGGCCAATATCGGGTAAAGACGACCTTTTTTCAGTGTTTTGAGTACGCGAACAGGTTCGTAGCATTTGTTATGATTGAAATTCATATATGGTTTGTGTCCGAGATATTTCGGATGAATCTCGGGGTGAGTTTTGAGCAAGTCCGGATATTTCGGCACTCTAATATTGTTCTGGCACATTTGGGGGCGCGGACCGCGCATTTTGGGGTGGTGAGGTGAAGGAGAGGTGCGGATCGTACATAATAGTGCAGACCGCAGCAGAAAAGTGCGGACCTCGGAGGAGGGGCGCGGACCGCACAATGCTGTCGGCCGCAGTCCAGGGAGTTCTGCAGATTCGCCGGTTTGACTTCGGAAGCTTATATCTTTTGATCAACAAATAATTTTAAGATGATTCAAAAACAAAAGTTGTATCTCTTCGTGTCTAGTTTCCAGAAAGGTAAAGAATCATAGGCCGGGCATCTGTAGAGAAAGGTATGGCCAAGTTATTGAAGCCTGGTAGAGGAGAAGGTTGTGAAGTGTGGCCGCACCATTTTTGTGCGACCGCATAAGCTGGGGATGTGTGGCCGCACCATTTTTGTGCGGACCGCACATTGGAGGTTCAGAGGATATACTATATATCTGAGGTTTAGGTTATTATTAAACTTTTGAATTTTGGGAGCTCGGTTTGAGACGATATTTTATGAGTTTTTCATCAATTCATCGGGATAAGTGATTCTAACTCGAATTTGGTAAATATACATGAATATATCACTGATTTCATTATTTAATTAGTACTTTGAGAAAATTTCCGCCATCACTGTAGCAGTGAACAGTGCCAAACAGTACCATGAACAGTGACTTTGTTACTGTGCATCGCGGACAAGCTGGAGCTTTAGGCTTCAATGGCCACAATAGCCGACGACCAGCCATCTTTTCCGGCTGGTCTGCCCTCTCCCAGCATTGCACAACAACATACAACAACTAAATCCAACCCAGCTCCTCTAGATTACTCTAAGATTTTAAAACCAAATTCCTTAAATCCTCAAGCGATGGCTACTACTACAGCTTCAATTCAACCCATTCCACTGCGACGAGCAGTGTATTTGAATGGACAACCAGTGGTTAAATTCACATAGGAAGAAGTAGATCGAATAAATATGATTGAAGGCCTCCAATATGTTGTCATTGGCAAGCTTTCATATGGATCTCCGAAGATTCATGATCTTTGCCGAATAATTCCAACTCAATGCGGTATCAAAGGTGAGAGTAATATCGGATTCCTTAGAGATCGTCATGCGTTAATTAGATTAACTCTATGGCAAGATTTCCTCGATTTCACATCGAAGAGTACGTACTACATCAAAGCCACAGATGGGTACGAATACCAATTGCGTACTCTTATCTACGATGCAAAATTTAAGGCGGGTGAAGAAACTCCGATAGCGATGGCATGGATTGCTTTTCCTGGACTGCTGCCTACCTCTTTTGTAAAGGAAACTCCGTTTTCTTTGGCTACAGCTGTGGGAAGGCCAGTGCGTCTTGACACGGCAACTACAAACAAAACTAGGCCGAGTTGCGCAAGAGTAAAAGTTCTTGTCGATTTGTTGGCCGAACTACCTAAAAAGGTGCGATTGGATATTGATGATGAAGCTACTGGTGGTGTTCGAACAGAATGGGTGAGAATTCAGTATGACATGAAACCAAAATATTATAAGGAGTGTAAACCACAAGGACATGATGAAATTGAATGTTGGCGTTTACACCCCGAGCTTATTGAGAATCGAAGCAGCGAGAAAAGGAATGATCTTGCAGAGTCGAACAACTGGAATACTGCTGCTGATGAACAAGGAAAAACTAAAAATCACTCTACCCCTTTAATGATTCTCACGAGTGGAAAAGTAGTCGGGAACATAGGTGAATAGTGGAAGGAAGTTCGGGATAATCGGGGAACCAACAAAAATAACAAAAACCAGGTACAAAGGCAAACTAGCAATGCAATCGTGCCAGTGAATGCTGGTGTACAGCAGGTGCACACTACTTATAACTTTGCACTGGTGGAGGTCGAAGAAGATCAAACAAACAAGGTTCACGCAAGGAATAAATTTGCAGTATTAGAGGAGGAACAAAGTGATATAAACGAGAACAACCAACTGGTTTTGGTGGGGGAAAAACCAGCCTTCAGTTCTAAAGATGGTCCTACTACTTCTGGGATTCAGTCCACAATCGACTGGGTTCATAGAAGGTTTGTGACTAGAAAAGAGGTGCTTAAACAACTCAATGTGACCACAAACCAATCTTGTCATGAGATTCCATCTCAAACATTTAAAGATTCTGAGCAGATTGAGGAACTTGATGAGGTAAACTCTGCAAAGGTCTTATGGAGCGATGCAGTTGAGGTTAAGGATGATCAGTTGGGAAAAATTAAGACAATAGAAGATAAGGTGAAGAAGGACAACAAGCCAAGCTCACTTGGCGATAGGCTAGCGATGCTAGGCCTAAAGCCAGGCTCACCAGGCGTTAGGCTGGCGATGCCAGGGCTAAAGCCAGGCTCTCCAAGCGTTAGGCTGGCGATGCCAGGGATAAAGCCAGACTCCCCAGGCATTAGGCTGGCAACTCCAGGCCTAAAGCCGGGTTCACCTGATGAGGCAGCTACAGTAAACCCCAACCTTAGTGCAACTGGAGATATTTTGGCCTATGTAGATGGTGTTTCCGTGTATGCATCAGAGAACAAACTTGATGGAGATGTTGATGTGAAAATTAGGGATGATATAGTGGGTTCAGACCAAATTTCAGGCAATGGGAAGGGTGGTGATCTCACTAGAACAATGCTTTTAGAGCAGACTGCTACAGTAACTCCTGGGCTAGGCAGTGTCTATGAGCTACAATTCAAGGAGTATGAACAGGCTGATGAGCGGGCAATTGTTCCAATAGCATCGGGGGAAATAGAGGAAGTGCCTATGGAATCTGGCACTGATCAAATTATGCAGCTACACCTAATGTTCCACTTAAGACTCCTCTACAACATTTACATGATTTAGTTACATACAATGTGACACCAATTGATGAAGACTTATTGAGACAAAATCCAATGGAGGATGAAGGAGATGATGAATCAACTGCAGAAAACTTCAAACAAGTGGCTAGGGAAGGGGATTTATCACCCACAACTAGTGCTAAAGGAGGTAAAAAAAACTAAGAAGAATCAGAATAAAGATCCATTACAACCTTCAAGAATAATGCCGAGGAAGGCAGCTTCTCTATCTAAATGATGATGATCAAAACATTAATATGGAACATAAGGTCTATGAATACACAACATGCCTTTCCTAGGGTGATCAACATAAATAGGGAGCGGAATTTTTGTGTAGTTGCATTGATGGAGCCTTTTCAAAAGAAGGGACTCATTGATAGATATAAAAGGAGGTTGAATATGGAGACCGCTTATGCAAATATTAATGGGCAAATATGGTTGTTCTTCGATGCAGTGCTGGAATGGGAATTAGTGGAGGATACTGAGCAACAGGTGACTGTGAAAGTGTTTCACCATGACCTGGGGCAGCACATGATGATGACATTTGTTTATGCAAAATGTTCAGCAATGGAGAGGTTGGATTTGTGGGATCACTTGTATTA
>AWOL01S0017773.1:392657-406193 GCA_000715115.1 Nicotiana otophora
GGTAGGAGGGGATTTCAATGTGATATTGCATGAAGATGAGAAAATAGGGGGACTTCCAGTACACCCTCCTGAATATGAGGATTTTGCATTTTGTGTAAACTCTTGTGGTTTGTTTGAGCAAGGGTACAAAGGAAGTCCATTCACATGGTGGAATGGGAGATCCAATGCTGAGTGTATATTAAAGAGATTGGATAGGAGTTTTGTGAATTTGCCATTTCAGAACATGTTGCCAACTATTGAAGTTGAGCATCTAATCAGAACTGGATCAGATCATGCACCATTGCTAATGACATGTGGGGTGCAGACAACCAATTTTGTCAAGCCTTTCAGATTCTTGAACTTTGGGACAAAGCATGCTATATTTATGGATGTGGTGAGGCAGAACTGGGAAGCTGATTTCATAGGGGATCCGTTTTTTATGTTCAAGCAGATTATCAAGAGGGTGAAGGCAACACTCTCAAAATGGAGTAGGGAAACATTTGGTGATATCTTCAAGCAATTGGCTGTTTTGGAGGACATTGTTAGGGTGAAGGAGATGTTGTTTGAAGAAGAGCCTACAACTAAGAATAAGATTGTGCTTCAAAAGGCTCAACCTGAATTGAAGAAATACTTGAGTATTGAGGAGCAGTATTGGAAGCAAAAAGCTGGGATGTCTTGGTTTGCTGAAAGAGATAGGAATACAAGTTTCTTTCACAATCATGTCAATGGCAAAAGAAAGAAATTGCAACTGAAGAAGATCAAAAGTGGAAGTGGGGTATGGATTGAAGACCAGGAGCAATTGGCTACAGCTGCAGTGGACTTCTATCAAACACAGTTCACAAATAAAGGTGATGCTTCTGAATTTTCCTTGCTCAATTATGTACCTTCAATGGTCACTATGGATCAGAATTTGGAACTTAGCAGATTGCCAATAATTGAAGAAGTAAGGGCATCAATTTTTGACTTAGTGGGGAGAGTGCTAGTAGTCCTGATGGATTCACTGGCCTGTTTTATCAAACTTGTTGGGATGTTATTGGTACTGATATACACAACATGGTGCTACACTTCTATAGAGGAGCTGCATTGCCTAAATCCATCACTCACACCAATCTAGTGTTGCTGCCCAAGAAACCTAGAGTTGAGACCTTCTCTGACTTAAGACCTATTAGTTTGAGCAACTTCATTAACAAGGTCTTGTCTAGGGTGTTACATGACAGATTGGAGAGTTTTTTCCCATCTCTAATAACTCTTAATCAATCCGGATTTGTAAAGGGTAGGAGTATATTTGAAAACATATTATTGACTCAAGAAATTGTCACTGACATAAGGTTAAGGGGAAAGCCAGCTAATGTGGTGATCAAGCTTGATATGGCTAAGGCCTATGATAGGGTTTCATGGAAGCACTTATTGCATGTGCTAAGAAAGATGAGATTTTCTGAACACTTCATCAACATGGTGTGGAACTTGATGTCAAATAACTGGTATTGTGAATGGGCAGTCCTCAGGGTTCTTTAAGTCGACAAGGGGTGTGAAACAAGGGGATCCCCTATCTCCAACATTGTTCATTCTGTCAGCTGAGGTACTTTCCAGGTCTTTGAATAAGCTCTTTTAAGACAAGTCATTTATGGGATTTGGAATGCCTAAGTGGTCTGATCCTTTAAACCACTTGGCATATGCTGATGATACGATAATATTTGCATCTGCTCATCATCCCTCTTTGAGCAAGATTATGGCAGTGTTGGGGAACTATGAGAAGATATCAGGTCAGATGATCAACAAATATAAGAGTTCATACTACAAGCATTCAAAGGTTGCTAATGGATTGTTTCAGTCAGTTGGAGCTATTACAGGATTTGCAAGAGGTATATTCCCCTTCACATATCTAGGGTGTCCTATTTTTTACACTAGAAGGAGGAAGGACTATTATGAGTATCTTATCAAGAAGGTGAAGGCTAAATTGTATTCATGGAAAGGAAAGCTGTTGTCATTTGGAGGAAAGGCAACACTCATCTCTAGTGTGTTGCAAAGTATGCCAGTTCACATGTTATCAGTCTTTGATCCACCAAACAGAATCCTGGGGCATCTACATAAGACTTTTGCTAGGTTCTTTTGGAGCACAAAGGAATATGGGAGAAGTAGACACTAGGCTTCATGGCAAAATCTTTGCCTTCCTAAAGAGGAAGGGGGCCTAGGTTTTAGGTCCTTACATGATGTCTAAAGGGCACTGTTTGCTAAACTATGGTGGAGGTTTAGGACCATAAAATCTTTATGGTCTAATTTCATGTGGAATAAGTATTGCAAGAAGGAGCTACCAACAATGGTGCATTTTAGGGGAGGGTCTCATGTTTGGAGACAAATACTGAATGCTAGGGAAGAAGTAGAACATGAGATCGTATGGGAATTGAAGAGTGGAACAACTAATATTTGGCATGAAAATTGGACTGGATTGGGTGCACTTTATCACGTATTACCTGAAGACTTTCCAATCAATGAAGATCTTTAGGAGGTGGCAGAACTGCGACAAGGGGAAGCATAGGATGATCAGTTGCTAGATCAAACTTTCAATGAGGAAATTGCAGAACATATAAGGCTAAATGTGCATTATGAAGGCAGTGAAGGATATTGGGATAGGCCATACTAGATGCCAACTCCTTCAGGCAAGTTCAGTGTTAGCAGTGCTTGGAAAATATTAAGGCATAGGGCTGATCCTAATCAGGAATTCAAGTTAATATGGATTAAAGGTTTGCCATTCAAGATATCCTTATTCTTGTAGATATTGTGGAGGCAGAAAGTAGTCACTGATGACATGTGGAGGAGGCAAGGGCAAATGGTGATGTCTAGGTATTGGTGTTGTCAGCAGCCCCAAGAGGAATCCATTGAGCATATATTTGTCACAAGTCCTACTGCCTCTAAGGTATGGAACTTGTTCATGGGGGCTGCTGGAATTTCTATGCAATTGATTCAATTGAAGCAGATTATAAGGCATTCGTGGTATGCTCAGTGTTGTCCAAAATTAAAGCCACTATTTCAAGCAGTACCAGCTATCATCACTTGGGAGCTTTGGAATAGAAACAATGCAGGTAAACATGGTGGTTTAGTGTCCACAAATAGGGTGATTCATAAGATAAATAGGACATTGCATCAACTGGAAAGGGTGAGGTATGCTTGGATCCCTAATATTCCATTGTTATGGCCAGACATGATTCAATACTTTGAAGGATATAAACCTATATTGATCACTGCAAGAGTAACATGGCAGCTTCCTTTTCATGGTTTGTACAAATGTAATACTAATGGAGCTTCAAAGGGCAATCCTAGACCTAGCTCCCTAGGCTTTTGTGTGAGGGATGATGAAGGTGATGTGGTGTATTCTAGGGAAGTAGACCTAGGAGTGACAACTAATGTGGTAGCTGAAGCTAAGGCTATTCTTCAAGGGTTAGAATACTGTGTGGAGCATGATCTTCACCCTCTCATAGTGGAGACTGAGTCATTGGTGATGGAGAAGGCGATAGAAGGGGAATTGGATCCTACATGGGTAATTGCACATGATGTGAAGAAAATTATAGAGATGAAGGACAACTTCAATGTGATCTTTCAACATGTGTTCAGAAAAGGCAACTCAGCGGCGGATTTTATAGCTAACATTGTGTTCCCTTTTGCAGGTACATCTGAGTTTCATTCATTCTCTGTACTGCTTAGTGCAGGGAGGAGGTTGATCAATCTAGAAAAATCTTAATCACTTAACCTTAGGGTTAGGATAGCAAAGAGAAGAACCCCAGACTGATGGCTTCATAGGATTGAACTTTGCACAAACTTGCATGTTTCTTTGTCTCATTCAGCATGCTATTAAGGTACTTTCCAATGGTATTGGCATGGTCCCATGCTTATTCTGGGGGTGCTTTGATAGTGTACAGAAAAAATGCGATAGGCAGGTATGGGATGGTACAATTTATCCTACTTCTGATATGTCCAAATGCTAAGGAAATATTGAACCCATCATATGTTATTTTCGGAGATTGTTGAATCATTTATCAGTGGTATTAGCATGCTTTTATGCTTAATCTGAGGATGGTTTAGCAATGTTTAGAATGATGTCTACATTAAAGGTTCTAGTAGGGAAGGATCTGAGCTTACAAGATCACAAAAAGGAACAATTTCAAAGCCTGGACTTTGCCTTGCAAAGCTTGCTTAAAGCCAGCTCATTCCTGGCTTTTGCCTTGCAAAGCCGGCCTAAAGCCAGCTCATGCCTGGCTTTTGCCTTGCAAAGCCTGGCTAAAGCCAGCTCATGCCTGGCTTTTGCCTTGCAAAGCCTTTCTAAAGCCAGCTCAAGCCTGGCCTTTGCCCGGAAAAGCCTGCCTAAAGCCAGCTCAAGCCTGGCTTTTGCCTTGCAAAGCCTGCCTAAAGCCAGCTCAAGCCTGGCTTTTGCCTTGCAAAGCCTGCCTAAAGCCAGCTCAAGTCTGGCTTTTGCCTTGCAAAGCCTGCCTAAAGCGAGGCTCCTCTTATACACATTAATTTTGATGAGTGAGCACATGATTAATACTTGGACAAAATCAGTCCACTTCATATGGCGATCATATAGTAGCTACACTTGGAAGACTATGCTAGCTTCAACTCTGTGGTGGAGATGTTTGGAATTCATTTTAGCCTATAGACAGTATACCCTAGCGCCTGGTGAGAGCTTGATAGGTGCTGCTTGGTATTTGCCAATGACAATTGGATTCACATACACTAATAGGAGAAGGAAGCATTCAACTTATCATGTTGTAATAGCTAGTTCATTAGATTTTAGCTTTTCTATCTTTTTAATAGCTAGTAGATTCATGCAACTTCTATTTTAGTTTGGACATCTTGTAAGCTTTGGACCCATTTTGGAATTTTATTTATATATTAGCCACTAGGAAAGTGCTGCCGAGTGGTATAGTTTCTTAAAAAAAAGAAATTAGTACTTTGAGATGGAAATTTGGGAACAATTGTGGAAACTTCATAAACTACAAATTTAAGATTTTGAGGTCTAGTTGTTATTGGAATTCGATAAAATTAGTATAGTTGAACTCGTATCGGAATGGGTGTTCGGATTTCATGAAAAGTTTGTCGGATTCCGAGGGGCGGGCCTCGAATTGACTTTTGTTGACTTTTTGGAATCAATTTTTAAGTCGATGTTTTATTATCCGGAATTATTTCCGGTGAATTTTAATGAAGTTATATAACTGATTTGAATATATTTGAGCGGTACGGAAGCCAATTCATGCAAGAAGGCGATTTTGGAATATCGACATAACTTCAAAAAGGTAAGTGTCTTGCTTAACCTCGAGTGGGGGAATTTTCCCTTAGGCATTGAGTCCTATGTGTAATTTGTGTAATTGAAAACCATGTACGCGAGGTGACGAGTATGTACTTGGTTTATATGTGCAAATTTTATTGACTAAAAATCCTTAGACGCCCTTATGTATTAAATTGGAAATTATTGGCACTAATTAAATCCTCTATTTGTCATGCCTAGATCCTTGTTTGTTGAAATTATTTTTACATGATGATTTGGTGTGATTACCACCTTGAGTTTTTATGTGAAATATTATTTTGTTGAGATGTTCACTTTCGGATATTTTTGTTTAGATTTTGTGCGCATTATGGTCGAGCCATGGGCTCCTTATTACGGAAAATTATGTATTATTGATTTCTGTGGCAAGTTGTAATATTTGGGAACTTGAGGTGCAATTTGTGATATGTTGTAAGATTTGAGCACTTGATGTGCAATTTGTGATATGTTATAAGATTTGAGCACTTGATGTGCAATTTGTGAAATGTTGCAATATTTGGGCACTTGGGGTGCAAGTTGTATTATGTTGTAATATTTGGGCACTTGAGGTGTGATTTGTGAAATATTGTGATATTGATACGCATGCGGTGAGATAAGGGTGGCTTGAAACGTGTGGCTAGTAGGGGAACAACTAGAAGTCATGCGGTAATATAAGGTCAGGGTGTTAAAACGCATGCAGTGAGATAAGGGTGGCTTGAAATGCGTGGCTAGTAGGGGGAACTACTAGAAGCCATGTGGTGTGATAAGGGTGGCTAAAACGCGGGATCCTATTTCGGAAAAAATAATTTCTTTAAAATTAAATGTGAAGGCTCCCGCGGTGATATAAGAAAATGAGATATTGTGAATTTATTTATGATTTGGGACTACGAGGCAGTACGTCGGGAGTGCCCTGTTGATATTTCTTTATTTATGTTCTTGTCTTGGGTGATTTTGTTTCATTTAATATGTAAATTCTTGTCTTCTTCCGTGATGTACTAGTTGACTTTATTATTATGTGTTTTGTGCTCCTAGCTGTATTGTGTTGGCTTTGACTTTTTAGTACGAGACTCTGAAGAAGTATATCTTTTGTTTTTCTTACTAATTTTCGATGATTGAGTTGATTTAAATAAAAGAAATTATTATTATGTTTCAAATTAAATAGTTTTACAACCAAACCAGTAGTTTATCTGATGCTTTAATTTAAGTGCAGTGTTATTTTCTTCACCCACATGATTTTAAAAAAATAAATTCAATTCTTTGTTGATTTTTTACTTGATTTAAAAATTCTAAACTCATTTTAGTGGAAATAAATTGATCATGTGGATCTTATATACATTGAGGATATTGGCATGTGAATGGGCACGAAGTGCTATGATTAAATGATAATAATATTTGGCACGTGAGTTGTTCGTGCAGTTGAGATATGAAATGAGGGCATGAGGTGCCAGGGAAATATGATGATTTAATTATGGGCACGAAGTGCCGTCGAGATATGAAAAATGGGCTGAGACCCGTGTTTATGAAAAATATGAAAATGGGTTGAGACCCATATTTTTATGATTATGAAATGAGGTGTCACATGGTGACTTTTTAATTGAAGAATTATATTAAAAATATTTATTTGGAAGGACTTTTATTTAGAAAGTATTATATGAAAGAATTATATTTGAAAGATATTTATTTGAGGAAACTTATATTTGAAAGAGAGTTATTTGGTAGAATTATATGTGAAGGACATTTATTTGAAGAATTTTATTTAATTGGGTGTACTTGTATTTATTATTTGTTGAGCGATATTAAATGGTGTTTTGTTGTCTTGCTGTGCATATCACTGGTTGTTTTATGATGTCCTTATTGTTATCTGTTTCCTATTATTTGGTATATTATATTGCATAGGCTATTAGACTAGTGAGTGTCTTGACTGTACCTCGTCTCTACTCCACTGAGGTTAGTCTTGATACTTACTGGGTACCGATCGTGGTGTACTCGTACTATACTTCTGCACATTTTTGTCCAGAGCCAGGTATTGGAGATATCGGACTTGAGCAGAGTTAAAGCGGGATCGTAAGGATTCAAGGTAAAACTGCTTGGTCGTCGCAGTCCCTTGGAGTCTTTTCATTTCATTGTACTGTAAATTCTTAATCAAACAGTATTGTATATTCGGTCCTCGTTGTAATGACCCAACCGGTCATTTTGACTTTTAGAATCCCGTTCCCTAAAATAAAACTTCTTATATGTACTTTTAATGATTTATGACTTGCGGGGATAGTTGGTTCGGGATTTAGAAGTGTTTGGGTTGAAATCGGAACACTTGGTTCCTTATATTGGCTTTAAAAGGCCAAGTTTGACTTCGGTCAATAGTTTTGAGAAAAACGACCCTGGAATAGAATTTTTACGATTCTAACAGCTCCGTATGGTATTTTGGACTTAGGAGCGTGTTCGGAATTGTATTTGGAAGTCCGTAGTTAAATTAGGCTTGCAATGGCTAAAATAGAAATTTAAGTTTGAAATTTGACCGGGGAGTTGACTTTTTGATATCGGGGTCGGAATTTAGTTCTGAAAATTTACATAGCTCCGTTATGTCATTTGTGACTTGTGTGCAAAATTTGAGGTCAATCGGACTAAGTTCATTAAGCTTGAATTGGAGGATGATTCGTGATTTTAGCATTGTTTGGTGTGATTTGAGGTTCCGACTAAGTTCATATGATGTTTTAGGACTTGTTGGTATAATTGGTTGAGGTCCCGAGGGGCTCGAGTGAGTTTCGGACGGCTAACGGATCATTTTTGGCTTTTGGAACATTGTTGATAGCTGCTGAAAATTTTCTTCTGATTTCCTTATAGACGATCGCGTGGGTTGGGTTGCGATCGCGTAGACTTAAATGGGCAGCTACGAATTTGTTCTATGCGATTGCGTGGGCAAGTCCGCGATCGCGTATGTTGGATTCGGTTGTGCTATGCGAATGGGTGGCTAAGGCCGCGTTCGCGAAGAGGAAACGAAGCAGAAGCTGACCACGCGCTTAACGCTTCGTGATCGCGTGAGAAGGCTTGTGATCGCGTAGGCTTGCGGAGACTGTGCTTTACGATTGCGTGGGATTTTAAGTTCTGAAAATTGTGTTTCGCGATCACGTGAGGAAGTTTGCGATCGCGTAGAAGGAATCACTGGGCAGAGAGTTTAAGTTCTGAAAATAGGACTTTGTCCCATTTTCCATTTTTAATGATTTGGAGCTCGGATTTAGGCGAGTTTTGGGAGATTTTCAGAGAAAACAATGGGGTAAGTGTTCTTAACTCAATATTGGTTAAATTACCCGAATCCATCACTATTTTTATCTTAATTGGTGAATTGAGTGGGAAAAGTTTGAAAACCCTCTTGGATAGATTTGAGGATTTGAGGGCCGAATTGTTATCGGAATTTAGTGATTTTGGTATGGGTAGACTCGTGGTTGAGTGGACGTTCATATTTCGTAACTTTTGCCGGATTCCGAGACATGAGCCCCACAAATAAATTTTTAATTAATTTTAGAATTCTTATTAAAAATATAGTATTTTCTTATATAATTGATTTCTATTATTTTTAGTGATTATATCAAATTATTTTGGCTAGATTCGATCCAGACAGAGTTGGATAATCGTGGAAAAGGCCTTCTAGTGGATTAAATTGGAGCAAGACGAGATAAGTCTCTTATCTAATCTTGTGAGGGGGAAATTACCTCATAGGTGATTAAATTAAATAATTGTAGCTAATTGTGGGGGCTACGTACGCACGAGGTGACGAGAGTCCGTGCGTAGCTACTATTAATGCTAATGTCCGGGTAGTTTAGGACTCAAAGCATGAATTACTTGTGTAAATTGTATTCTTTGTTTAACTAATATTAATTGATATATACGAATATATTGTGAATTGTTAGATAAAAATATTAAAGGATTGAAATCGCATATGCTTGATTTTCTGTTTAAATTAATTAATTGTTAAGAGAAATTGTTCTTCCTCCCGAATTTATCTTATAATAAATATACTCTCCTTTCGGAGGTACATAAGAAAATGTCCTCATATCTTGTGGAGGTGGCCGAACTCCTCGGCAGGATAGATGCATCTATGGATCGTGCCGCACGTCCCTTGGCAGTGTACACGAAACTCGGATCGGGCCGTATGACCTCGGTAGAAATCGTGCTTAATAATAATAATAATAATTACACGATACTTGGACAGTTTATTGTAGCTTGTAAAGCTATTTGATAAATCGGAAATTTATTGAAATTGAATTGCAGCTTGTAAACCTATTTGATAAATTGAAAATTTTATTGAAATTGAAGGATTTAATTAATAGATTAGAAATTGTTGCATTTGAAGGATTTTTATTATTTCTGCTAATTGAATAAAATTATTGTTAACTCTGTGAATCACGCTGATTTGAATAATTATAATTTATTCCATTTATTATTGTTGACCCTTAGTGAGTGTCAAAGTCGGTCATCTCGTTTCTACCACTTCGAGATTAGGCTTGATACACGTTGTTTACGTACTCATACTACACTTGCTAAACTTTTTGTGCAGGACCTGAGGCAAGTACTAGTGGGGGGCCTAACGTCTTACACCCACGTTATCCAGGGGCATAGTAGTGAGCTGCCTTTCTGAGCTGTTCTGCAGTTACCAATGTATAACCTTGTATTTTTCATTATGTCCATTTTTATTTCAGACAGTAGTAGAGGTTTTGTATAATCTACTAGATGCTCATACACTTGTGACACCAGGTCTTGGCATACACATTGGTAGAATTTGGTGTCTTATATTTTTCTTGGATTTAAATTTTATCGATATATGTTTAATTTATTAGTTGGCTTGCCTGGCTATAGTGTTGGGCGCCATCACGACCTATAGGTAAAATTGGGCCGTGACACTCATGATCATACCATGTATTCAGTTAGAGTTCATGACTCAGCACTACCAGTCTTGGGAGGTTGTATATTCATATTTATTCTGCTGTTAGTTTTGGTTATTTAATTCAAAACAAAACTGGCTTCAAAATGTAATTGAAATCGGCTTACCTAGTCTTAGAGACTAGGTTCCATCACGACGCCTGTGGTGGGATTTTGGGTCGTGACAAGTTGGTATTAGAGCTTTAGGTTTATTGGTTCTACGAGTCATGAACGAGTCTAGTAGAGTCTTGTGGATCGGTACGGAGACGTTTGTACTTATCTTCAAGAGGCTACAAAACTGCTAGGAAATTTCCACTTCTTTCATTCCTGTCGTGCGGAATTTGTTGAATTTGTAATTTGAGACTTTGTATGTCTATTCTCTCACTGATGGTGAGGACACGTGCTACTGGATCAGCTGAGCAGACATCCGCACATACTACTAGGGCTGCAAGAGGTCGGGGCCGAGGTAGAGGAGCCATATGTAACTCCTGTTGGGGGATAGGTACCAAAAGCACTTGTTGTTACCCCCAGGCTTCAAGAGACTTTGGCACAATTCCTGAGTATGTTTGGTGCATTAACCCGAGCGGGATTGATCTCTATTGCACCAAATATTTCACATATTGGAGGGGTAGCTCAGACTCTTACCACAACTTTAGAGAAATAGGTTCACGTTGGTCAGGTTCCTGGTGTAGTACACGTACAACCTATTATTCCGGTTCGGCCTGAGGTCAGGCCAGAGGCATCAGAAGAAGAACAAAAGAGACTTGAGAAGTTTAAGAGTTATAGTCCACCTACTTTTAGTGGTACAACTATAGAGGATGCCCAAGGAGTTCTAGAAAATTGTCACTGTATTCTCCACACCATAGGTATTGTGGAAGTGAGCGGAGTTGCCTTTACTATATTTCAACTATCAGGCGTAGTGTATCGGTGGTGGAAAGTTTATGGAGAAGGTACACTAGCAGATGCAATACCACTAACATGGGCTTAAATTTCTGAAATGTTCTTGAAAGAGTTTGTTCCCCAGACTCTCCGAAATGCGTGGCGCACAGAGTTTGAACGGTTGCGTCAGGGCACTATGACAGTGTCAGAATATGCTATCAGATTCAGTGAATTAAACCGTCATGCACCTAACTTGGATCCTACAGTCAGAGAGCGAGTTCGCAGATTTATTGAGGGGCTCGATTATAATATTAAAATATGCATGGCTCGAGTGTTGCACACTGATACTCCATTTCAACAAGTAGGAGAGATTTCAAGGAAGATTGAGGGTGTTTTAGGCAAGGAAAGGGAGTCTAAGGAGGCCAAAAGGTCTCGAAGATCTGGAGGGTTTAGTGAATTTTACTCTTCAGCTAGGACCCATTATAGCGGAGGCTCGAACAATCGGCCAGATCAGTCTGCACATCAGATTACTCGGGGTGCTCCAGTAAGTTCTTACAATGCACAACTGACACGAGATTCCTATAATAATTATTTCAATTATCCGGCACAGACTCAGTACGTGCAGCCGCGACCTCAGAGGGGTTGTTATCAGTGTGATTGTACTAGACACATCAAGAGGAATGTCCCAGACTTGGAACAGACGGATTTCATCAAAATATTTAGGCTACAAGCTTTATTCCAGTTAATACTCCACGTGCACAGTCAGCTAAAGGTGGAGGACAGGCGGGTAGTGGGCACCTAAGAGGTGGAGACCCGACACGTTGATATAATTGCTATGATTTGGCTGAGGATAATACACCAGATAGTTATGTTACAGGTACGATCCTGATTTTTGTTATAAAAGGATATTTTTCCCTTAATTTGATTCGATTTTGAATATTGAGGTGAGTCCTCCTATATGCTCCGCTTATGGGTGAGCTTCGTAATTTTTTGACCCACTTATATGTTTATCCCTGTTGAGAGATTTGAAGATGTTTTCCCGTGTCTGTCATTTTTATTTTTGGGCACCATTGAGGACTATAAGTCCAAAAGTAACTTTTATTACTCACTACAGTGAGTTTTGATGTGATTTCGGGATATCTGATTTCAATTTTATGAATTATATGCCCTACAGGTATGGAGATTCATTAAATATTGTGAAAATTGTTTACAAATTTTATTGAAAAGAATAAAGAAAAGAAATTAAAAATTCGAGTTGGCACAATGTGCAAAATACTTGTGATTCAAAGTTGAGGACGAGATCCTCGCATTTTTATATGATGTGAAATGTTTAAATCGGGCTGCAAACAGCGGTGGAAGTTATATAAGGACGAGGTCCTTATGGTAAAATATTTATGAGTTTAAATTCTCCCTTTGTGAAGTTGAATTTATACTATGGTACTAATAGGGAGTTATGTCTAATAGGCTTATGTGATAATTCTTTTATGTGTTTCTGTGCCATAATTGTGCTGTAATTATTGAACTTTAGCCTAAAAGTGAGTGTCCAAGTGGCGTTAAATATGACTCGTTAAGTCGGGTAAATAGTTATGAGGTCTTCATACCTCACATTCTGTTGTCAGTATTGTAAAAATTCGAAATGAGGTGGTGGTTAATATGAGATTTATTGATATATACCTTGTCGTATTTTGTTGGGTTGTGGATGTGTTGTTAGGAGTTATTTTGGTGTTACTCTGGCAGGTGGATATGCCCAAGTACAAGGGAGACTCTACCGAAATTTCTGAAAAATTTGAGAGTTAGTAAAACTTGGGGGATTAAGATTTGAAAAAGAAGAAATAAATTATGTTATATGTTTGGGGGCGAATGATTCTAAGCGGGGGAGAATGTAACACCCGGAATAATTTTGAAGTACTTCAACACTATAAAAAAGGTTGATGTGTGTGTAGGCACGAGTGGCTATAGCCAGTTGAGACTAATACTGTGCGTTGATGTGAAAAATTAGGCCTTTTGAAAATGTTTGGAGTATAAGAAATTGGTTTTAAGGCTTATAAGGGTAAATAAAAGAAATAATCTCAAATGAGACTGTGTTGTTGGGCTTATCTCAAATGCGGTAACGTGGGATCAACCGTGAATATATGTGTAAAAGTAAAATCATCAATTTGGTAACCTCAGAATAATTCTTAGAACGTTTGAGGACGAACGTTTGTTTAAGAGGTGGAGAATGTAACGACCCGACTTGTCATTTTAAGAATTAACGCCCCGTTCAGTGACTTAAGGTCTCCAGCAACTTTGTAATAAGTATTATGACCCGCGGGTGTGATCGAGTTTGATTTTCGGATGATCCCTGCCCTTTGGATTTCTTCACAGAACAGTTGCCTAAATGGCAAGGAGAGTACTAAAGTATTCGGAAGACATAAGTTATGAAAATGATAAGTGCATCAGTCAACATTTGTTGACGAATGTTCCATGGG
>AWOL01S0017773.1:407616-435725 GCA_000715115.1 Nicotiana otophora
GGGGGGAATGATGTTACACCCCATATTTTTGTACGTGAAAGTATGCCATAAGTAAATTGATGGAAGCTCGGAAATGAGATATTACATCCCGTATTTTCGTATGTTAAAGTTTCGTCGTAAGTTAATCGACCTAAGTTCGGGAATGGGATTATTTTGAGATTATAAGCATTATGCTAATTCAAACAAGTGATGAGTAAATTCGTGAAGGTGAGAGGGTATGCAATTCGAAGAAAACAAATTTCGTCGAAGTTTTTTACATTTTGGGATAAAATACGGTCCAAGCTATAATACCCCGTATTTATGGACTAGTGCCATACAAGGTACCACATGACCATGATAGCAAGATGTATAAAGTATATTAAAAGTGAGTAGTATTATAAGTAATTTGATATAATTCTTAATTATGTGAGTAATTGGTTAATTATTGGTTAATGGGAGATTAACAAGTTGATTAAGAAATTGGTGGATAATTAGTTAAAATCTTTGGATAAGCTTTTGGAACTATAACATGGCAGCAAAGTCTTTAGTCAATTAGTGACTCTTAAGTTATATGGTAAGGTGGCACATTTGGAGGATTTTTTGTGGCTTAGTCATCACAAGTGGGGCTCACACCCACTAATACAAAAGTCTTCTCTAAATCACCAAATGAAGATGGTCACACTTACTAACGGATGAAAATGCTTCAGCAATTATCATATTTTTCAATAGCAACGTGATTTGCTTCAAAAGTTTCATATCGTATTGTATTTTGGGATATGTTGGTATATTTGGTTGAGGTCCCGAGAGGCTTGGGTACATTTTTGGATCATTGGTTGAGAGATTAGTAAAGTTAAGAAATTTGGGAGTTTGACCATGGTCCATATCGGGTCAAGACGACCTCTTTTCAGTGTTTTGAGTTCGCAAACAGGTCCGTAGCATATTTTATGATTGAAATTCATATATGGTTTGTATCCGGGAGGTTCCGGATGAGTCTCGGGGTGAGTTTTGAGCGATTCCGGGCATTTTGGCACTCTAATATTGTTCTGGCACTTTTAGGGGCGTGGACCGCGCATTTTGGAGTGCTGAGGCTAAGGAGAGGTGCAGACCGCACATAAGAGTATGGACCGCAGCAGAAAAGTGCGGACCTTGGAGGAGGGGCGCGGACCGCACAATTCTATCCGTGGCCGCACTCCAGGGAGTTCTGCAGATTCGCCGATCCGACTTTAGAAGCTTATATCTTTTGATCTACAAAGCATTGTAAGATAATGCAAAAGAGAAAGTTGTAGCCCTTCGTGTCTAATTTCTGGAAAGGTAAAGAAATCATAATTCGAACATCTGTAGAGAAAGCTATGGCCAATTTACTAAACTCTGATAGAGTAGAATGTTGTGAGCTGGGGATGTGCGGCCGCGCCATTTTTGTGCGGACCGCACGTTGGAAGTTCAGAGGATGTACTATATATCCGAGGTTTAGGTTATTATTTTATTTTTGAATTTTGGGAGCTCGGTTTGAGACGAATGTTTGTGGGTTTTTCAAGAAATTTATGGGGATAAGTGATTCTAACTCGGATTTGGTTAATATACATGAATATATCACTGATTTCATCATTTAGTTAATACTTTGAGATGGAAATTTGGAAAAAATTATAGAAACTTCATAAACCACAAATTTAAGATTTGGAGGTCGAGTTGTTATTGGAATTCGATAAAATTGGTATGGTTGAACTCGTATCGGAATGGGTGTTCGGATTTTATGAATATTTTGTCGGGTTCCGAGGGGCGGGCCCCGTATTGACGTTTGTTAAATTTTTGGAATAAATTTTTAAGTCGACGTTTCATTATCCGGAATAGTTTCCGATGAATATTAATGAAGTTATACAACTGATTTGAATAGATTTGAGCGGTCCGGAAGCCAATTCAAGCAAGATGACGATTTTGAAATATCGGCATAATTTCAAAAAGGTAAGTGTCTTGCTTAACCTCGAGTGGGAGAATTTTCCGTTATGCATTGAGTCTTATGTGTAATTTGTGTAATTGAAAATCATGTATGCGAGGTGACGAGTACGTACTTGGTTTATAAGTGCAAATTTCATTGATTAAAAATCCTTAGACGCCCTTATGTATTAACTTGAAAATTATTGGCCCTTATTAAATTCTCTATTTGTCATGCCTAGATCCTTGTTTTTTGAAATTGTTTTTATACGATAATTTGGTGTGATTGCTACCTTGAGTTTTTATGTGAAATATTATTTTGTTGAGCTGTTCACTTTCGGATATTTTTGTTAAGATTTTGTGCACATTATGGTCGAGTCATGGGTTCCTTATTGTGAAAAATTATGTATTATTGATTTCTGTGGCAAGTTGTAATATTTGGGCAGTTGATGTGCTATTTGTGATATGTTGTAAGATTTGAGCACTTGAGGTGCAATTTGTGATATGTTGTAAGATTTGAGCACTTGATGTGCAATTTGTGAAATGTTATAATATTTGGGCACTTGAGGTGCAAGTTGTATTATGTTGTGTTATTTGGGCACTTGAGGTGCGATTTGTGAAATATTATGATATTGATACGCATGCGGTGAGATAAGGATGGCTTGAAACGCGTGACTAGTGGGGGAACTACTAGAAGTCATGCGGTGATATAAGGTCAGGGTGTTGAAACACATGCGGTGAGATAAGGGTGGCTTGAAATGCGTGGCTAGTAGGGGAATTACTAGAAGTCATGCGGTATGATAAGGGTGGCTAAAACGCGGGATGCTATTTCGGGAAAAATAATTTCTTTAAAAATNGGGTGGCTTGAAATGCGTGGCTAGTAGGGGAACTACTAGAAGTCTTGCGGTGTGATAAGGGTGGCTAAAACGCGCGATGCTTTTTCGGAAAAAATAATTTCTTTAAAATTAAATGTGAAGGCTCCTGCAGTGATATAAGGAAATGAGATATTGTGAATTTATTTATGATTTAGGACTACGAGGCGGTACCTCGGGAGTGCCCTGTTGATATTTCTTTATTTATGTTCTTGTCTTGGGTGTTTTTATTTCATTTAATATGTAAATTCTTGTCTTCTTACGTGATGTACTAGTTGGCTTTATTATTATGTGTTTTGTGCTCCTAGTTGTATCGTGTTGGCTTTGACTTTTTAGCACGAGACTCTGAAAAAGTATATTTCTTGTTTTTCTTACTGATTTGCGATGATTGAGTTGATTTAAATAAAAGGAATTATTATATTGTTTTAAATTATATAGTTTTACAACCAAATCATTAGTTTATCATAATGCTTTAATTTAAGTGCAATGTTATTTTCTTCACCCATATGATTTTAAAAACAAATTAATTCTTTATTGATTTCTTACTTTATTTAAAAATTCTAAACTCACTTTAGTGAAAATAAATTGATCATGTGGATCTTATATACATTGAGGATATTGACATGTGAATTGTCTGTGCAGTTGTGATATGAAATGTGGGCATAAGGTGTTGTGATTAAATAATAATGATATTTGGCACGTGAGTTGTCCGTGCAGTTGAGATATGAAATGAGGGCACGAGGTGCCGGGAAAATATGATGATTTAATTATGGGCACGAAGTGCCATGGAGATATGACAAATAGGCTGAGACCCGTGTTTATAAAAAATATGAAAATGGGCTGAGACCCGTATTTTTATGGTTATGTAATGAGGTGTCACATGGTGACTTTTTAATTGAAGAATTACATTCAAAATATTTATTTGGAAGGATTTTTATTTAGAAAGTATTATATGAAAGAATTATATTTGAAAGATATTTATTTGAGGAAAATTATATTTGAAAGAGAGCTATTTGGTAGAATTATATGTGAAGGACATTTATTTTGAAGAATTTGATTTTATTGGATGTACTTGTATTTATTATTTGTTGGGTGATATTAAATAGTATTTTATTGTCTTGCTGTGCATATCACTGGTAATTTTATGATGTCCTTATTGTTATCTGTTTCATACTATTTTGTATATTATATTGCACATGCTATTAGACTAGTGAGTGTCTTGACTGTACCTCATCTCTACTCCACTGAGGTTAGTCTTGATACTTACTGGGTACCGATCGTGGTGTACTAATACTACACTTCTGCATATTTTTGTGCAGAGCCAGGTATTGGAGATATCGGACCTGAGCAGAGTTAAAGCGGGATCGTAAGGATTCAAGGTAGAGCTGCTTGGTCGTTGCAGTCCCTTGGAGTCTTTTCATTTCATTGTAATGTAAATTTTTAATCAAACATTATTGTATATTCGGTCCTCGTGATCATCCCATGCATTCAGTTAGAGTTTGTGACTCAGTACTACCAGTTTTGGGAGGTTGTATATTTATATTTATCCCGTTGTTAGTTTTGATTACTTATTTAATTCAAAAAAAATGGCTTCAAAATATAATTAAAATCGGCTTACCTAGTCATAGAGACTAGGTGCCTTCACGACGCCTGTGGTGGGATTTTGGATCGTGACAAATAAATATATTTATTTTATTACTATGTCTTCGAAAGGTAGAGATTGTTGTTATTCAATTTAAGAGGCTAAAAAAAGTGCCAAGTCTCAGCATATTTCTCCTATATATACCTTCAAAACAGTAGTAATTGGGAGGAAGCAAAAGAATTTCATAATTCAGAAGTATTCTTATTAATTTCTCAACATGGTTCACTACTTAGTGAAGATCATATTCTTCTTATTTATTATCATGCCCAAAAATATTCATACTTGCACGATCCGTGGAGATAGTCGCGAGGTGCACATTCTCAATAATCTTCCTCCTAATTCTCCTCAACTAGAATTTCATGTGCATATGGAGAAGACGATCTCAGCTATCATTACCCAGCTATAGGAACAGATTTCAACTGAAAATTTTGCGGGGCTTTTAATACTTTATTCTTTTTTCACTTTTTGTGGGGTAATAAAGATTTACGTTTCGATATATTTAACAATGTAGATATATGTGTTGCGGATGGAGAAGATTTTGTTCCATCAAATAATTTAAAATGCTTATGGAAAATGCAGGATGATGTTTTTTATTTGGGTTATTTTAATGAAGATGAAGGTGAAAATATTTATAAGAAATATTGTGATTGGTGAGCAGTAATTCTTTATTTTGTAAAAGTGTATTAATTAAAAGAAAACAATGTATTGCTAATAATATTATTCGTTTGTTTTAGCAAACTTGTATTTGTTTTATAGAAAGAGAAAAACTATGTTCTGATTATTAGTGGTATTTCCCCTTTGTTTATAAGTTAATGCAATCCCATTTTCATCTATATGAAATAAAAAGGTTTCAATAGAAAGTTGAAGGACTCTTATGACTAAAACTTTTGAGGTAAATTCTTTTCTCTAATTGTTTTGCTTTCTACAACATAAGAGTAGAGGAAAATAAAAAAAAAGAACAATACGTATATTTCCTTTATTATTATGTCTTCGAAAGGTAGAGATTGTTGTTATTCAAATTAAAAGGCTAAAAAGAAAGTGCAAGTCTCGGGATATTTCTCCTATATATACCATCAAAACAGTAGTAATTGGGAGGAAGCAAAAGAATTTCATAATTCAGAAGTATTCTTATTAATTTTTCAACATTGTCCACTACTTAGTGAAGATCATATTCTTGTTATTTATTACCAAGCGCAAAAATTGTGATAACCCAAAATATCATCTTTAAATTTAATAATTAATTCTGTATTTTAAGATCTCGTAAAGTACTATTTATCATTTTTCGACTTGCGTGCGTAGTCCGTAAACTTTTCCGAAAAGTTTTTATGTGAATAATGGTCAACATTTTAAGCAAACGGACTCGGATCAGTGTTTTGACAGTTCCGGTAGATCCGTGTCGTGGTTTGGGACTTGGGCGTATGCCCAGAATCAAATTCCGAGGTCCCTAGCCTAAGATATGAAATTTTGATAAAAAATTAAAAGTTTGAAAGCTTAATGATTTTTAAGAATTTACTGATGTTGGATTTATTGACACCGGGTCCATATTTTTGGTTTTGGAGTCCGGTATAGGTCCACTATAATATTTATGACTTGTCTGTCGAATTTGGTGAGAAACGAAGTTGATTTGAAGTGATTTGGATGTCCGGTTGTGAAAATATAAGTTTTAAAGTTTTCTTGAAAATTTCCTTTGATTTGGTGTCCGATTCGTAGTTTTAGGTGTTATTTGGGAAATATGATCGTGTGAGCAAGTTCGTACAATGGTTAACGGATCAAATTCGGACTTGGAAGAAAAATCTGAAATTTCTGCCTTCTGGTGTAATCGCACCTGTGGAACTTGACTCGCAGGTGCGACCACGCAGAAGCGCAATGGACCTCGCAGATGCGCAAGGTTCGCAGAAGCGGACAGGAAACTCGCACATGCGAGCTCGCATGTGCGAGCCGAGATGCGCAGAAGCGGAGGATAGGCAGGTGACTGTGGAGCGCAGAAGCAGAAGGCATCTCGCAAGTGCGGACACGCACCTGCACGTGGGTGATCGCAGAAGCGAAAATTTCACAAAACCGAGGGAAAACTCTGCAGAAGCGGATGCGCAGAAGCGGTTCAAATTCCGCAGGTGCGAGACTCCTTGATAGAATGTTAAAAACAGAGGAGTCCGAGATTTTATCATTTTTGACATTTTCAAAAGCGGGTGAGGCAATTATTGAACGAGAAATAACGGAAATGTTTTAGGTAAGTCCCTTGTGAGTCTTTCTACTCCTTAATATTGAATTATCATCGAATAATCCGACTAGATTACATGTTTTTAGGTGAAATTAGAGGATTTGGGCCTAGGGATTTCAAAAGGAGAATTTAAGAGTTGGAGGTCAAGTTGATGTCGGATTTTAGTAAAAATTGTATGGTTGGACTCGTGGTTGAATGGGCGTTCATATTTCGTAACTTCTATCGGATTCCGAGACGTGGGCCCCACAGACCATTTTTGAGTTAATTTTGGATTTTATTATTTTCTTATAGAATTAATTCTATAATTTTTGTTGACTGTATCGAATTAATCATTACTAGATACGAGTCGACTGGAATCGAAAAATCGAGGAAAAGGCGTACTACTTGGTTAAATTGGAGCAAGTCGAGGTAAGTGACTTGTCTAACATTGTGTGGGGAAAATTTCCCCTATGATTGGTATTAATTGTAATGCGATGAAAGTCGTGTACACGAGGTGACGAGGGAGTACGCAGGCTAAATGTGAAGGATTATGTTTTTAAATTGTATAGATCACTGTTGCATATTAATTAAATTATTAAATCTTGTTATATTCTCTATCATTGATTTGATTTATATACTTTAAATTTGCTTGGCCATTTTTCTACTAATAATTTTACCTGTTTAGTTGGAACTTAGTTTCTTTTATTCTGTGCATTATTTGAAGGTTGATTTTCTTTAAATTAAATATTATTAATATGAAGTATTTGGCATTTTTAAATTTGGTATTGAAGCAACGTATTAAAGGTTTTAAAATATTATTTTGTTGAATTATTTATTCTTGAATATTTTTGTAAGATTTTCGTACTCATTGTGATGGAGCCGTGAGCTCTTTATTGTGGAAAAATATTATTGATGATTTATTTTGGCATGAGCCATGAGCTCTTTATCGTGATATATTGTGATATTGATACGCATGCGGTGGTATAAGGTCTGGGTATTGAAACACATACGGTAAGATAAGGGTGACTTGATACGTGTGGCTAGTAGGGGAACTACTAGAAGTCAAGCACTATGATAAGGATGGCTAAAACGCGGGATGCTATTTCGGAAAAAAATATTTTTTTTAAAATAAATTGTGAAGGATCTCGCGGTAAGATAAGGGAAATGAGATATTGTGAATTTATTTATGATTTGGGACTACGAGACGGTACCTCGGGAGTGCCCTTGTTGATATTGATTTATGGCTGTAGTTGCCTTTTATTTTGTTGTGAATTTTCTTAAAGTGAAAAGAAATTCTGTTTTGTTTCACGAGGTATTATTTGACATTATTTGTGTAATTGAATGGTGACCTACTACTTGACTCATTTCCATTGTCATTTTATTTTATTATATTGTAAAATATTTTACCATGCCATTTATTATTATTTTCTAGTAGGGCCTGACCTAACCTCGTCACTATTCTACCGAGGTTAGGCTCGGCACTTACTAGGTACCGCTGTGGTGTACCCATGCTATGCTTCTGCACATTCTTTTTGTGCAGATTCAGGTACTTCTTACCAGCCCATACATCAGTGAGTACCTGTGCACGGAGGCTATGAGGTATATCTGCCAGCGTCCGCAGACTCCGGAGTCCCTTTCTATTCTTGTTATGTTGCTTCCTTATTTTCTCAAACTCTGTTATATAGAGACAATGAGGATAAATCCTTAAAATCTTATGACTTATTTTTACCAGGTTTTGGGAGTTGTAATTATGTAAAGTTTGAGATTTACTTATTTCAGATTTCTATTTTTATTCCGCATTGATAGGCTTACCTAGTCTTAGAGACTTGGTGCCATCACGACATCCTACGGAGGGAATTAGGGGTCGTGACAAGTTGGTATCAGAGCACTAGGTTCATATGTGTTATTATCACAAGCAGGTTTAGTAGAGTCTTGCGGATCGGTATGGAGACATCTATACTTATCTTCAGGATGCTATAGAACTGTTAGGAAAATATTCACTTCTTTGATTCCTTATCGTGCGCAATTGTTGAATTCAATGTTCTAAACCATTATCTTTCTATTCTCTCACAGATGGTGAGGACACGCACAACTGGATCCGATGATCAAACACCCGCACCCCCTGTTGGAGCCGCAAGAGGCCGGGGTCGGGGCAGAGGCCGAGCTAGAGGCCGAGGAAGATCACATGGTGTAGCCAGAGCACCTGCACGAGCTGCTGCACCAGAGCCACCAGTAGCTCCAGTTGGAGAACAGACACCTGAGACGCCTGTCACTACTCCTGCACTTCAGGAGACTCTTGCCCAGTTTTTGAGCATGTTTGGCACTCTAGCTCAAGCAGAGTTAATTCCACTTGCTCCTGCCACATCTCAGGCCGAGGGAGGAGCATAGACTCCTGCCGCCTGTACTCTAGAGCCACGGCCCAAGTTGACAATGCCCCAGAGGTTATACCAGTGCAGCCAGTTGTCCCAGTTCGGCCTGAGATTAGGACAGAAGTTTCAGAGGGGGAGCAGCTCAGGCTAGAGAGGTAAACGAAGTACCACCCTCCCGCTTTCAGCGGTTTAGCTTCAGAGGATGCTCAGGGTTTGCTGGAGGAATTTCACTGTATCCTACGTACTATAGGTATTGTGGATTCCAATGGGGTTTCTTTCACGGCATTCCAGTTTAGAGGAGCAGCCTTCCAGTGGTGGCGGGCATATGAGTTGAATAGTCCGGCTGAGGCAGCTTCACTTACTTGGACTCAATTTTCAGATATGTTTTCAAGGGAGTATGTTCCTCAGAGTCTTAGAGATGTATGGCGCGCAGAGTTTGAGCAGTTGCGCCAGGGTTCTATGACCGTGTCAGAATATGCGATTCGATTCAATGATTTGGCTAGGCATGAACCAACCTTAGTTGCTACTGTTCGAGAGCGGGTTCGCAGATTTATTGAGGGTTTGCCCCTAGTATCAGATACAATATGGCCTGAGAGATAGAGATGGACATCACATACCAACAGGTGGTGTCACTTGCTAGGAGATTGGAAGGTATGCGGACTCGGGAGAGGGAAGAGAGGGAAGCTAAGAGACCCCGAGATTCTGGCACATATAATAATTCTCGTGCCCCAGTTGCAGCCCGTCATGGTAGAGGTTATGTGAGCTGTCCTATTCATTCAGCACTTCCAGCTTCCAGTGGTATTCCGGCTACTCCCAGACCTCAGGTTCAATATGATGCACTGCCAGTGTCTACTTTACCTCTTGTACGAGGTGCTTTCAGCCGGCAGTCTAGTCGATCAGGCCTGAGCTAGTCCCAGCAACCACGATCTCTGAGGGCTTGTTTTGAGTGTGGTAATACTCGTCATATTATGAGAGATTGCTCCAGATTTAGGAGGGGTGCACCTCCACAGATTTCTCAGGCCCCACCTATTCCCCAGGGCCCTCAGGTTTCTCAGGCCATGATTACTGCACCAGTTGCCACTCCACTTGCACAGCCAGCTAGAGGTGGAGGTCGGACAGGTAGAGGTGGCCCTAGAGGGGGAGGCCAGGCCAGATATTATGCCCTTCCTGCTAGGACAGTTACCGTTGCATACGATTCTGTTATCACATATATTATTTCGGTCTGTCATAGAGATGTATCAGTCTTATTTGATCCAGGCTCCACTTATTCTTATGTGTCATCTTATTTTACCCCGTATTTGGGCATATCACGTGATTCCTTGAGTTTTTCTATTTATGTATCTACACCCGTGGGTGAATATATTATTGTGGACCACATGTATCGGTCATGTTTAATTTGTATCAGTGGTTTGAGACCAGAGCTGATTTATTATTGCTCAATATAGTGGATATCGATATTATTTTGGGCATGGACTGGTTGTCAACCAATCACATTATTCTTGATTGTTACGCCAAGACGGTGACGTTGGCTATGCCAGGTCTACCATGGCTAGAGTGGAGAGGTACCTTGGATCATGTTCCTAGCAAAGTTGTTTCATGTCTTAAAGCTCAACGAATGGTTGAGAAGGGGTGTGATGCGTATCTGGCCTATGTGAGAGATATTAGTGTTGATACTCCTACCATGGAGTCAGTTCCTATAGTAAGGTATTTTTCCGATGTATTTCCAGCGGATCTTCCGGGTATGCCACTTGACAGGGATATTGATTTTGGCATTGATTTATTAGCGGGCACTCAGCCCATTTCTATTCCACCATACCGTATGGCCCCAACAGAGTTGAAAGAAGTAAAACAACAGTTATAGGAGTTGCTTGATAAGGGTTTCATTCGGCCCAGTGTATCGCCTTGGGGTGCTCTTGTCTTATTTGTAAAGAAGAAGTATGGTTCTATGTGGATGTGTATTGATTACCGCCAGCTGAACAAGGTTATAGTGAAAAACATGTATCTATTGCCACGTATTGATGACCTATTTGATCAACTTCAGGGTGCCAGGATATTCTCTAAAATTGACTTGCGTTCAGGCTATCATCAATTGAAGATTTGGGAGCCAGATATCCCGAAGACTGCTTTCAGGACTCGGTACGGTCATTACGAGTTCCTTGTGATGTCCTTTGGGCTAACCAATGCCCCAGTAGCATATATGCACTTAATGAATAGTGTATTTCAGCCCTATCTAGATTCTTTCATCATTGTATTTATTGACGATATTTTGGTGTATTCCCGGAGTTGGGAAGATCATGAACAACACCGGAGGACTGTGCTTCAGACTTTGAGAGAAAAGAAGTTATAGGCAAAATTTTCAAAGTGTGAATTCTAGCTTGATTCAGTGGGATTTTTGGGCCATATAGTTTCGTGTGAGGGGATCAAGGTAGATCCGAATAAGATTGAAGCTGTGTAGGGACGGTCTAGACCGTCCTCAGCTACGAAAATCTGGAGTTTCCTGGGTTTGGCAGGGTATTATCACCGATTTGTAGAGAGTTTCTCTTCTATTACTACATCTATGACCAAATTGACCTACAAGGGTGCTCCGTTCAGGTGGACCGAGGAATGTAAGGAGAGCTTCCAAAATCTCAAGACAGCTTTGACTACAGCCCTAGTATTGGTATTACCTATAGGTTCAGGGTCTTATACTGTGTATTGTGACGCGTCGCATATTGGTCACGGCGCAATGTTGATGCAAAATGGTAGGGTGATTGCCTACGCGTCCAGACAATTAAAGGTACATGAGAAGAATTATCCGGTTCATGAACTTGAGTTAGCAGCTATTGTTCATGCCTTGAAGCTTGGGCGGCATTATTTATATGGTGTCCATTGTGAAGTCTACATCGATCACCAGAGTCTACAACATCTGTTTAAATAGAAGGATCTTAATTTGCTGCAGCGGAGATGGTTAGAGTTGCTTAAGGATTATGATATCACCATTCTCTATCACCCTGGGAAGTCCAATGTAGTGGCCGATGCCTTGAGTCATAAGGCGGAGAGATTGGGAAGCTTAGCATATTTACCAGTAGCGGAGAGGCCTTTAGCCTTGGATGTTCAGGCCTTGGCCAACCAGTTTGTTAGACTGGATGTTTCCGAGCCGAGCCAAGTTTTGGCTTGTATGGTTTCTTAGTCTTCTCTTTATGATCGTATTAGATGACCCCCACCTGCTTGTCCTTAAGGATACAGTTCAACACGGTGATGCCAAGGAAGTCACTATTGGAGATGACAATGTATTACGGATGCAGGGCAGGCTATGTGTGCCTGATGTAGATGGTTTGCGTGAGTTGATTCTCTAGGAGGCTCACTGTTCGCGAAACTCCATTCATCCGGGTGTTGCGAAGATGTATCAGGACTTGAGGCAACATTACTGGTGGAGGAGAATGAAGAAAGACATAGTGGAATATGTAGCTCGATGGTTAAATTGTCAGCAGGTAAACCATGAATATCAACGACCAGGTGGGTTGCTTCAGAAGTTAGAGATTCCGGAGTAGAAATAGTAGCGAATCACTATGGATTTTGTTGTTGGACTTCCACGGACTCAGCAGAAGTTTGATGTAGTTTGGGTGATTGTGGATAGGCTGAACAAATCAGCTCATTTCATTCCTATGATGACTACCTACTCTTCTAAGCAGTTGGCTCGAATATATATTCGCAAGATTGTCAGACTTCACGGCGTACGGGTATCTATCATCTTTGACCGGGGTACGCAATTTACATCACGGTTCTAGAGGGCAGTACATCGTGAGTTGGGTACTCGGGTAGAGTTGAGTACAATATTACACCCTCAGACAGACGAGCAGTCCGAATGCACTATTCAGATACTGGAGGATATGATTCGTGCGTGTGTGCTAGATTTTGGGGGTGCTTGGGATCAGTTCTTACCACTTGCGGAGTTTGCTTATAACAACAGTTATCAGTCGAGCATTCATATGGCTCTGTATAAGGCTTTGTATGGTAGGCGGTGCCGGTCTCCAGTGGGTTGGTTCGAACTGGACGAGGCTAGACTAGTGGGTACAGACATGGTTCATGATGCCTTGGAAAAGGTTAAGTTGATTCAGGATCGACTTCATACATCCCAATCTAGACAGAAGAGTTATGCATATCGGAAGGTTCGTGATATTGCATTTATGGTTGGTGAGTGGGTATTGCTCCGGGTTTCGCGTATGAAGGATGTGATGAGATTCGGGAAGAAGGGCAAATTGAGCCCTAGGTATATTTGGCCTTTTGAGATTCTTGAGAGCGTTAGAGAGGTGGCTTACAAACTTGCACTACCACGTAGTCTCTCTGTAGTTCATCCGGTATTCCATGGTTCCATGCTTCGAAAATATCACGGCGATCCGTCTCATGTGTTAGACTTCAGTTCGGTTCAGTTGGACAAGGATCTATCTTATGTTGAGGAACCAGTGGCTATTTTGGATAGGCAGGTTCAAAAGCTGAGGTCAAAGAATATTGCTTCCGTGAAGATTCAGTGGAGGGGTCATCCGGTCGAAGAGGCGACTTGGGAGACCGAGCATGATATTCGCACCTTATTCACCAGCTCAGGTACTTTTTTCTAACTCCGTTCGAGGACGAACATTTGTTTTAGAGGTGGAGAATGCGATGACCCAAAATGACATATTTACATTTAATAATTAATTCTGTATTTTTAGACCTCGTAAAGCACTATTTATCATTCCTCGACTTGCATGCAAAGTCCGTAAAATTTTCCAAAAAGTTTTTATGTGAAAAATGGATTAAAATGTGAATTAGAGCTTTAAAACTCAATTGAGTTGACTTTGGTCAACATTTTGAGCAAACGGACTCAGATCAGTGTTTTGACAGTTCTGGTAGGCCCATATCGTGATTTTGGACTTGGGGGTATGCCAGGAATCAAATTCCGAGGTCTCTAGCCCGAGATATAAAATTTTGATGAAAGATTAAAATTTTGAAAGCTTAATGATTTTTAAGAATTTACTAATGTTGGATTTATTGACACCGGCTCCGTATTTTTGGTTTCGGAGCCCGGTATAGGTCCACTATAATATTTGTTACTTGTCTCCCGAATTTGGTGAGAAACGAAGTTGATTTGATGTGATTCGGACGTCCGATTGTGAAAATATGAGTTTTAAAGTTTTCTTGAAAATTTCCTTTGATTTGGTGTCCGATTTGTAGTTTTAGGTGTTTATTTGGGCAATTTGATCGCGCGAGCAAATTCTTATAATGGTTAACGGATCAAATTCCGAATTAGAAGAAAAATCTAAAATTTTTGCCTTCTGGTGTAATCGTACCTGCGGAACTTGGCTCGCAGGTGTGACCACGCAGGAGTGCAATGGACCTCGCAGATGCGCAAGGTTCGCAGAAGCGGACAGGAAATTCGCACAAGCGAGCTCGCAGATGCGAGCCGAGATGCGCAGAAGCGGAGGCTGGGCAGGTGACTGTAGAGCGCAGATGTGAAATGCATTTCGTAGGTGCAGATACACACCTGTGCATGGGTGATAGCAGAAGCGAGGGAAAAATCCGCAGAAGCGGTTCAAATTCCGCAGGTGCGAGACTCTTGGACAGAATGTTAAAAACAGAGGAGTCCGAGATTTTGTCATTTTTGACATTTCCAAAAGCGAGTGAGGCTATTTTTGAGCGAGCAATAACGGGAAATTTTCAGGTAAGTCCCTTGTGAGCCTTTATACTCCATAATATTGAATTATCATCGAATAATGCGACTAGATTACATGTTTTTGAGGTGAAATTAGAGGATTTGGGCCTAGGGATTTCAAAATAATAATTTCAGATTTGGAGGTCAAGTTGATGTCGGATTTTAACTAGTATGGTTGGACTCGTGGTTGAATGGGCGTTCATATTTCATAACTTTCGCCGGATTCTGTGATGTGGGCTCCACGGGCCATTTTTGAGTTAATTTCAGATTTTATTGAAAAATGTAGTATTTTCTTATAGAATTGATTCTATAATTTTTGTTGAGTGTATCGAATTAATTATGACTAGATACGAGTCGACCGGAATCATAAAACCGAGAAAAAGACGTACTGCTTGGTTAAATTGGAGCAAGTCGAAGTAAGTGACTTGTCTAACCTTGTGTGGGGAACATTTCCCCTAGGATTGGTATTAATTGTAATGTGAAGAAAGTCGTGTACACGAGGTGACGATTGAGTACACAGGCTAAATATGAAGGATTATGTTTTTAAATTGTGTAGATTAGTGTTGCATATTAATTAAATTATTAAATCTTGTTATATTCTCCCTCATTGATTTGATTTATATACTTTAAATTTGCTTGACCTTTTTCTTGCGAATTGTTTTACCTGTTTAGTTGGAACTTGGTTTCTTTTATTCTGTGCATTATTTGAAGGTTGATTTTCTTTAAATTAAATATTATTAATATGAAGTATTTGACATTTTTAAATTTGGTATTGAAGCAACGTATTAAAGGTTTTGAAATATTATTTTGCTGAATTATTTATTCCTTAATTATTTATTTCTGAATATTTTTGTAAGATTTTCTTACTCATTGTGATGGAGCCGTGAGCTATTTATTATGAAAAAATATTATTGATGATTTATTTTGGCATGAGCCGTGATCTCTTTATTGTGGAAAAAATATTGTTGTTGAATTATTTTGGCAAGTTAAATTATTTGAGCACGTGAGGTGCAAATTGTGATATATTGTGATATTGATACGCATGCGGCGGTATAAGGTCTGGGTATTGAAATGCATGCAGTGAGATAAGGTTGGCGCGATACGCGTGGCTTGTAGGGGAACTACTTGAAGTCATGCGGTGTTATAAGGATGGCTAAAATGCGGGATGCTATTTAGGAAAAAAATATTTTCTTTAAAATAAATTGTGAAGGCTCCCAAAGTGAGATAAGGAAAATGAGATATTGTGAATTTATTTATGATTTCGGATTACAATGCGGTACCTCGGGAGTGCCCTTGTTGATATTGATTTATGGTTGTAGTTGCCTTTGATTTTTTTGTGATTTTTCTTAAAGTTGAAAAGAAATTCTGTTTTGTTCCACGAGGTATTATTTTCCATTATTTGTGTAATTAAATGGTGACATACTACTTGACTCATTTCCATTGTCATTTTATTTTATTATATTGTGAAACATTTTACCATGCCATTTATTATTATTTTCTAGTAGGGCCTGATCTAACCTCGTCACTATTCTACCGAGGTTAGGCTCGGCACTTACTAGGTACCGCTGTGGTGTACCCATACTATGCTTCTGCACATCCTTTTTGTGCAGATCTAGGTACTTCTTACCAGCCCAGACATCAGTGAGTACCTGTGCACGGAGACTTCGAGGTATATCTGCCAGCGTCCACAGACTCCGGAGTCCCCTTCTATTCTTGTTATGTTGCTTCCTTATTTTTTTTAGACTCTGTTATATAGAGACATTGAGGATAAATCCTTAGAAGCTTGTGACTTATTTCTATCAGGTTTTAGGAGTTGTAATTATGTAAAGTTTCAGATTTATTTATTTCAGATTTCTATTTTTATTCCGCATTGATAGGCTTACCTAGTCTTAGAGACTAGGTGCCATCACGACATCCTACGGAGGGAATTTGGGGTCGTGACAAAAATATTCATAGTTGCACGATCCATGGAGATAGTCGTGAGGCGCACATTCTCAATAATCTTCCTCCTAATTCTCCTCAACTAGAATATCATTGTGCATCTGGAGATGACAATTTGGCTAACATTTCCCAATTATAGAAACAAATTTCAACTGGGAATATTTCGGGGCTTTTAATACTTTATTCTTTTATCTCTTTTGGTGGGGTGATAAAGATTTACGTTTCGACTTATTTAACAATGTAGATATATGTGTTGCTGATGGAGAAGATGTTGTTCCATCAAATACTATGAAATGCTTATCAAAAGTGCAGGATGATGTGTGACGACCCAAATTTTCACCACAGGCGTCGTGATGCCACTTAATCTCTAAGACTAAGTAAGCCGACTATAATTACATTTCAAGCCTCTTTTTGTTTTGAAATAGAATTTATTACAAGAAATAAAAATAGAAATACGTGTCAAAACTAACAATGAAAATAATCAAACAACCTCCCAAGACTGGTAATACTGAGTCACAAACACTAACTGAATACATGGAAAGATCTCGAGGATTGAATATACAATACTGTTCGAATAAGAAATTAACAGTAAAATAAAAAAAATGGAAAGACTCCAAGGGACTAAGACGACCAAGCAGCCCTACCTTGAATCCTTGCGATCACAATCTAACTCTGACCAAGTCCGATATCTCCAATACCTGGCTCTGCATAAAAATGTGCAGAAGTGAAGTATGAGTATACCACAGTCGGTACCCAACAAGTATCAAGACTAACCTCGGTGGAGTAGTGACGAGGTACAATCAAGACACTCATTATCCAAATAACCTGTGCAATGAAGCATACAAAAATGATAGGAAACAAATAGCAATGATAGAAACAATAATCAACCAGGGGTATCAAGGCTAACCTCGAGCCATGCATATTTTAAGATCATAATCGAGCCCCTCAATGAATCTGTGGACCCGCTCTCTAACTGTAGGTACCAAGATAGGTGCATGTAGGGATAACTCACTGAACCTGATAGCATATTCTGACACCGTCATGGTGCCCTGGCGCAACCATTCAAACTCTGTGAGCCATGCATCCCGGAGAGTCTGGAGAACAAACTCTTTCAAAAAATCTCTGAAAATTAAGCCCAAGTTGGTGGTGTTGCATCGGCTGGTCTTCCCTCTTCATAAGCTTTCCACCATCGATACGCTGCTCCCGACAACTAAAATGTAGTAAATGAAACTCTGCTCACCTCCACAATACACATGGTGCGAAGAATACGATGACACTTTTCTAGAAATCACTGGGCATCCTCTGTAGTTGCGCCACTGAAAGTAGGTGGACTATACATCTTAAACCTCTCAAGTCTCTTCTGTTCCTCTTTTGATGCCCCTGGCCTGACCTCAGGCTGAACCAGAATAACAGGCTATGCCGGCACCGCACCCGGAACCTGACCAATGCAAACCCGCTGCTCTGAAGTACGGGTGGTGGAAGTCTGAGTTTTTCCTCCAATTTGCGAAGTAGCTGGTGCAACAGAGATCAATCCCGCCTGAGCCAATGTACCAAACATGCTCAGAAATTGCGCTAAAATCTCTCGAAGTCCAAGGGTAACAACATGCGCCTCCGGTGCCTGTCCCCCAACTGGAGCCACTGGCGGCTCCTCAAATGATGCTCTGACAGGTGCTCTAGCTACGGCACGTGCCCTTCCTCGGCCTCTACCTCGACCCCAACCTCTCGCGGCTCTAGCAGGGAGTGCGGGTGTCTGTCCAGCTGACCCGGCAGCGCGTGTCCTCACCATCTGCGAGAGAATAGAGATACAAATGCTCAACCTTCGAAATCAATAAATTTAGCATGATAGGAATGAAAAAGTGAAACTTTCCTAATAATTTCATAGCCTCTCGAAGATAAGTACAGACGTCTGCGTACCGATCCGCAAGACTTACTAAACTCGTTCATGACTCGTAGAACCTATGAACCTAGAGCTCTGATACCATCTTGTCACGACCCAAATTCCCACCACAGACGTCGTGATGGCACTTAGTCTCTAAGACTAAGTAAACCGATTATAATTACATTTCAAGCTTTTTTTTTAAATAAAATTTATTACAAGAACTAAAAATAGAAATAAGTGTCAAAACTAACATCGGAAATAATCAAACAACCTTCCACGACTGGCAATAATGAGTCATGAACTCTAACTGAATACATGGAATGATCTCGAGGATTGAATATACAATACTGTTCGAATAAGAAATTAACAGTAAAATAAAAAAAGGAAAGACTCCAAGGGACTGAGACGACCAAGCAGCCCTTCCTTGAATCCTTGCGATCATAGTCTAACTCTAACCAAGTCCAATATCTCCAAGCAGAAGTGTAGTATCAGTACACCACAGTCGGTACCCAGCAAGTATCAAGACTAACCTCGGTGGAGTAGTGACGAGGTACAGTCAAGACACTCACTATCCAAATAACTTGTGCAATATAGCATACAAAAATGACAGGAAACAAATAGCAATGATAACAACAGTAATCAACCAAGGGTATAACCAGCAGGGCAACAAGAACACCATAAATATTGCTTAATAAATAATGAATACAAGTGCAACCAACTAGTCAAGCCCTTCAAATATAAAACTTCCGCCTATAAGTTTTTCAAATAAACATCTTTGGAATATATCCTTTCCAATAGATATATTTCGAATATACTCCCTTCAAATAAATATTCCTTCAAATATGATTCTTTTCAAATAAATATCTTTCGAATATAATTCTTTCAAATAAACAGTCACCTTGTGACACCTCATTTGATAATCAAAATATATGGGTCTCAGCCCACTTTCATATTTCCCAACACATAACCACTGTGCAATGCTACCCTTATACTCACATAATATCAACAGTAGAATTCCACCCTTATCCGCCGCATAACAGTAACCCAAATCACATAACAATTTACACGGATATTACCACGACAACACAAAACAACAATTCATATTATAAATTGTCCATAGGCCATAACCAATTCCAAAGATACAACAAAATCAATTAATTTCATGGCAAATGGCCCAAGGCTCCACACAAAATATATAAAACCTCGATAACAACAACAAAGATGGAAAATGAACTTAGCATGAGACGACACCTTCTTTAATTCAAATTTTCGATAAATATATTAATACCTCAATTTAAACTCAATTAATTATTTGTAGATGAAAAATCCATAATATAATTATTTTCAAGAAATATCAAATCAACAAACACATCAAATTCATATGAAAATCCAAATGAAAATTACACCAAATTATCATATAAATACAAACTCGACAAACAAAGAATGAGGCATGACAAATCAAGGATTTACTAAGTTCCAACAATTTTTCACTTTAGTACATAAGGATGTCTATGAATTTTAACCAATATAATTTGCACATATAAACCAAGTACGTACTCGTCACCTTGCGTACATGATTTTCATTTACACAATTTCCACATAAGACTCAATGCCTAAGGGGTAATTCCCCCACACAAGGTTAGGCAAGATACTTACCTTTTTGAAGTTAGGCCGATATTCCAAAATTGCTTTCTTACTTAAATTGACCTTCGGACAGCTCAAATCTATTCAAATTAAGTGTACAACTTCATTAAAATTCATCGAAAACAATTCCGGATAATATAACGTTGACTTTAATATTTAATCTAAAAAGTCAACCAAAAGTCAATGCGGGGCTCGCCTCTCAGAACCCGACATAATGTTTATGAAATCCGAACACACATTCTGTTACGAGTTCAACCATATCAATTTTATCAAATTCCAATAACAACTCGCCTCCAAATCTTAAATTTTTCGTTCTTGAAATGTTTTGCAAACATCTTGATTTCTTCCGCTTAAATCTGAAATAAATGATGAATATAATTATGAATTTGTAAAATATAATCACTTTTAGATATAAGACAGTTACCCAAGTCAAAGTCGTGAAGGATTCCTCCAAATCCGAGCTCCAAAATCCCAATCGAAAAATGGCAAAATGACTGATTTTTGGTCCTTAAATGTTTCTGTTCAGTTCGCTTCTGCGAACATAAATGCCGCATCTGCGGCCTCACTTTTATGGGACAATATTCGCATTTGCGATCCTCACTGGCAGTCCAATATTTTATACCTGCGGTCAGAAGCATCGCATTTGCGATGTCGCTTCTGCGATGAAGGATTGCTACTAAGAGAATCATGCCCAACTTATATGTAACAACCCGACCGGTCGTTTTGAGAATTAGAGCCCCGATCCCCTAATATCTGCTTTCTCCATATTTGTTTCTACTTTTGGGACTTGCCGGAGTGATTGGTTATGAAATTCACAGAGTTTTGGAACACTTAGTCCCTAGTTGTGAGTTTAAGCATTAGAGTTTGGACCGTAGTTGGAACTATATGAAGAAGGATCAGGAATGGAATTCCATCGAATGGTTAGCTCCGTTGAGTGATTTTGGGGTTAGGAGCTCATCCAGAATATGTTTTGGAGGTCTGTAGTAGTTTTAGGCTTGAATTGGCGAAAGTTAGTTTTCGGCGATTTCGGCCGATAGTGGAAATTTTGATATCGAGATCGGAATGAAATTCTGAAAGTGGTTGTAGGTTCGTAGTGTCATTTGTGACCTGTGTGTAAAATTTGAGGTCATTCGGACTAGATTTGATGTGGTTCCGCGTCATTTGAAGAATTTGGAAAATTTTAAATTCTTAGGCTTGAATCTGTGCTTAATTCAGGATTTTGGTGTTGTTCGATGTGGTTTGAAGGCTCGAATAAGTTTGTATGGTGTTTTAGGATTGGTTGGTATGTTTGGTTGATATCCCGGGGGCCTCGGGTGTGTTTCGGATGCTTAACGGGAAGCAATTTGCACTTAGGAAAATCTGGTGCATTGCTGGTTCTGGTGTTTCGCACCTGCGAAGGGGAGTCCACAGGTGCGGACTCGCAGGTGCGCTAGGGAGTTCGCAGATGCGGAAATAGACAGGGCATGCTGGGCTCGCATGTGCGGCTGGTCGTCCGCAGAAGCGGAGCCGCAAATACGTCCCAGGGGTCGCAGATGCGGACCCAACCCAATAAGTGACTTCCGCACCTGAGTTGATTTTTCCGCAGGTGCGGGACCGCATATGCGGCCCCATGAGCGCGGATGTGGAAATTGCTGGGCAGAAAAGTGGATTTCTAGGGTTTGAAATTTCATAACACAAAATGTGATTTGGAGCTCGGTGGGAGACGATTTCTCGAGGGATTTTGAAGGAGAACTATTGGGTAACTAATTCTAACTCTATTTTGATCATAATACAATAATCTATTGTTGTTTTCCTAGTCTAATTAAGGAATTTGAGGGTAAAAGTTTCGAAATGGGGGAAAAGGTTCCCCAACTGAAAATCTGAGATTTGAATGGGAATTTGACGTTGGATTTAGATGATTTTTGTTTGAGTGTACTCGTGAGTGAATAGGTGTTCATAATTTGTAATTTTTACCCGATTCCGAGACCTGGGCCCGGTGAGACGTTTTGGGCATTTTTCCTAATTTCACGCTTTAGCTTCGAATTAATTAGTTAAATTAGTTACTTGTATTAATATTTATATTATGCAATTAATTTGAATAGATTTGGACCATTTGGAGTCGGATACTCGTGGCAAGAACGTGATATCGAGTTGCTTTGAGCGGTTCGAGGTAAGTGGCTTGCCTAACCTTGTGTTGGGGACTTTCCCCTTATGATATCTTGATATTATTTGGTGTGTGGGCGCCGTGTACGTGAGGTGATGAGTACGTACACGAGCTGTTATTTCAAAAATCATGTTTATCCTTTTTAAATCATAAATTGTTTCTCTTATTAAATCACACTAATATGTTTAATTGTTTAGTTTAGACAAGAAAGGCATGCTTACGTGTTTTAACTGCCTATTTGACATTCTCTGCACCATGCTTAGTTAAATCCCTATTTTCCTTATCTGTGATTAGTGTAAACTGTATAATTCAAGGCCATACCTGTCATTTTATCTTGCATTGCATATTTAAATTAGGACTACGAACGTATTCCGGGAGATCCCCCAGCATTGCATATTTAAATTGGTACTATGGACGTATTCTGGGAGATCCCTCAGCACTGCATAATTACTTTGGGACTACAGACGTATTCCGGGAGATCCCCCAGTACTGCATATTTACTTTGAGACTACGGACGTATTTCGGGAGATCCCCCTGTACTGCATATTCATTCGGAACTACGGGATGGTATCCCGGGAGATTCCCCATTATGTTTACTTTATTCTGAGCTGAGGGCTCCCTTAACTGTTAAATATTCGAGAATTTCTTTAACTGTGTTACCGTAAATTTTACTTATATCTTTTACTGTTTAATTTATTATATATACTCCGGTAAGGCCTTGACCTGACCTCGTCACTACTCCACCGAGGTTAGGCTTGCCACTTACTGGGTACCATGGTGGTGTACTCATATCCTTTCCTGCACATGTTTTTGTGTGCAGATCCAGGTACGAGCTATCAGCCTTGGGGTTAGTGCATGTTGCTGTTTCCTGGAGACTTCAAGGTACTTCTGCTTGCGTCCGCAGATCTTCGGAGTCCCCTTCTACTCCCTCGCCTAGAGACTTCCTTTATTATCTTTAGACTTTTGTATAGAGCTACATAGATTATAGCAGCTTGTGACTTCGTGATATTCCGGGTCTTGGAAAATTATTTTGTATATGCCGAGTGGTACTACTCTTGGCTATTTATAATATGCTGTTTATCTTTAAAATGTTGTGTTTTCTTTATATTTTTAGCAATATTAGGCTTACCTAGTCGTAAAGACTAGGTGCCATCACGACACCTTACTGAGGGTTAATTTAGGTCATGACAAGTTGGTATTAGAGCACTAGCTTCGTAGGATTTGCGAGTCACAAGTCGGTTTATTAGAGTCTCGCGGATCGGTGCGGAGACGTCCGTACTTATCTTCGAGAGGCTATGTAAGTGTTAAGAACAATCATATTTCTTTTATTTCCTTCTCGTGCGAGTTATTGATTTCTAAGATTCTATTCTATTCTTTCTCACATATGGTGAGGACCCACAATGGGAGGACCAACGATCAGGCACCCGAGCCCTCTGCCAGAGCCGCCAAAGGCCGGGGTCGGGGTAGAGGACGACCACGCGGTGCAGCCCGAGCACCTTCGAGAGCTGCGTCAGAGGAGCCCCCAGCAGCTTCAGCTGGAGGGCCAGCACCCGAGATCCATATTGCTACTCCAGCCCTCCAGGAGACTTTAGCTCAGTTCTTGAGCATGTTCAGCACTCTAGCTCAGGATGGACTATTCCCGATAGCTCCCGCTACATCTCAGGCCGGGGGAGGGGCACAGACTCCCGCAGCCCACATTCCTAAGCATAGGGTCCAGGTTGATCAGGCCCAGAGTATATTCCTATGCCCCCAGTGGCTCTAGTTCAGCATGAGATTAGGGTAGTTGCTTCTGAGGCAGAGCAGCTCAGACTTGAGAGGTACAAAAAGTACCACCCACCTACATTCAGAGGACTAGCTTCAGATGATGCTCTGGGTTTTCTTGAAGAGTGTCATCGTATTCTCCGCACTATAAGCATTGTGGAGACGAGTAGGGTTTCTTTCACCGCTTTCCAACTGAGGGGAGCAGCATATAAGTGGTGGCATGCCTATGAGCTGAGTAGTCCGGACGAGGTAGCCTCACTCACTTGGACTCAGTTTTCAGAGATGTTCTTCCGTGAATATGTTCCTCAGAGCCTTAGGGATGCTTGGCGCACAGAGTTTGAGCAGTTGCGTCAGGGTGCTATGACTGTGTGAGAGTATGCAGTCCGTTTTAGTGAGTTGGCTCGCCATGCACCGGCTCTGGTAGCTACAGTCAGAGAGAGGGTTCGTTGCTTCATTGAGGGACTCCACCCCAGTATTCGGACCAGTATGGCCAAGGGGTTAGAGATGGACATCACTTATCAACAGGCAGTGAGCATTGCCAGGAGAATGGAGGGCATGTTTGCCCAGGACGGAGAGGAGCGAGAGGCCAAGAGGTCTCGAGATACTGGTCATTATTCAGGAGCTCGTGCACCAGCAGCACGCTATGGTAGGGGTTTTGTGAGTCGCCCTGTTCATTCAGCTCTTCCAGGAGGTGTTCCAACTCCTCCTAGACCTCAGGAGCCCTATTATGCACCGCCAGTATCCATTATGCCTCCTACTCGTGGTGCTATTATCGGCCAATCCAGCAGGCCAGGTCTGAGTTAGTCTCAGTCACCGCGTCCTCCGAGAGGTTGTTTTGAGTGTGGTGACACTCGTCACCTGGTTAGAGTTTGCCCCAAAGCCAGGAGGGGTACACCTCTACAGACTTATTAGCCTCTATGTGCTCCACCGGGTCCTTCGACCATTCCTCCAGCACCAGGTGCCACCCTACCTCCTCAGCTAGCTCGAGGTGGAGGTCGGGGAGGTTGAGGTCACCCTAGAGGGGGAGGCCAGGCCAGGAACTATGCCCTTCCAGCCCATTCAGAGGTTGTTGCTTCAGATTTAGTCATCACAAGTATTGTCCCTGTCAGTCATAGGGATGCATCGGTATTATTTGACCCAGCTCTACGTACTCATATGTGTCTTCTTATTTTACTCCACATTTGGGGATATCTCGGGATTCTTTGAGTTCCCCTATTTATGTATCTACTCCCGTGGGGGATTCTCTCATTGTGGACCGCGTATATCGGTCGTTTTTGATTGCTCTTAGTGGTTTTGAGACCAGAGCCGATTTGTTATTACTCAGTATGGTAGATTTTGATGTTATCTTGGGCATGGACTGGTTGTCGCCCCATTATGTTATTCTTGATTGTCATGCTAAGACCATGACACTGGCTATGCCAGGCTTGCCAAGATTAGAGTGGAGAGGTACCTTAGATTATACTCCCCGCAAGGTCGTTTCATTCCTTAAGGCTCAGCGAATGGTTGAGAAGGTGTGTGATGCGTATTGGGCCTATGTGAGGGATGTTAGTATTGATACCCCTACAGTTGAGTTAGTTCCAGTAGTGAGGGAATTTCTAGATGTGTTTCCAGCTGATCTTCTGGGCATGCCGCTCGACAAAGATTTTGATTTCGGCATTGATTTGTTGCCGAGCACTCAGCCCATATCTATTCCTCATTAGCGTATGGCTCCTCCTGAGTTGAAGGAGTTGAAGGAGCAGTTGCAGGAGTTTCTTGAAAAGGGTTTCATCATGCATGGTCACTATGAGTTTCCTGTCATGTCATTTGGGCTGACCAATGCCCCAGCAACCTTTATGCATTTGATGCACAGTGTGTTCCGGCCTTATTTGATTTCTTCATCATTATATTTATTAACGACATCCTGGTATATTCTTGGTCTCGGGAAGATCATGAGCAGCACCTGAGGACCGTGCTTCAAACTTTGAGGGAGAACAAATTGTATGTAAATTTTTTTAAGTGTGAATTCTGGCTTGATTCAGTGGCATTCTTGTGCCACATAGTGTCTTGTGATGGGATCAAGGTAGATCCGAAGAAGGTGGAGGCAGTGCAGAGTTGTCTTAGATCGTCATCATCTACGGAGATCCGTAGTTTCCTTGGTTTGGCGGGGTATTAATGTCGCTTCGTGGGGGGATTTTCATCCATTGCAGCACCTATGACCAGGCTGACCCAGAAGGGTGCTCCGTTCAGGTGGACCGAGGAGTGTGAGGAGAGCTTTCAGAAGCTCAAGACAACTTTGACTACAGCCCCAGTATTAGTATTGCCTACAGGTTTGGGGTCCTACACTGTCTATTGTGATTCCTCGAGGATTGGCCTTGGAGCAGTATTGATGCAGGACGGTAGGGTCATTTCCTACGCGTCTAGACAATTGAAGGTGCATGAGAAGAATTATCCGGTTCATGATCTCGAGTTAGCAGCTATTGTTCACGCCCTGAAAATCTGGCGTCATTATTTGTACAGTGTTCACTGTGAGATTTACACTGATCACCAGAGTTTGCAGTACTTGTCCAAGCAGAAGGACCTTAATTTGCGTCAGCGGAGGTGGTTGGAGCTACTTAAAAACTATGATATCACTATATTACACCACCCGGGGAAGGCCAATGTAGTGGCCGACGCCTTGAGTCGCCGGGCAGAGAGTTTGGGGAGTTTGGCATATCTTCCGGCAGCTGAGAGGCCCTTAGCCTTGGATGTTCAGACCTTAGCCAGTCAGTTCGTGAGGTTGGATATTTTATAGCCTAGACGGGTATTAGCTTGTGTGGTTGCTCGGTATTCTCTTTATGACCGTATCAGGGAGCACTAGTATGATGATCCTCATCTTCTAGTTCTTCAGGACAGGGTTCGGCGAGGTGATGCCAGAGATGTGACTATTGGTGATGACGGTGTGATGAGGATGCAGGGCCGAATCTGTGTGCCCAATGTAGATGGACTTCGGGAGTTGATTCTCGAGGAGGCCCACAACTAGCGGTACTTCATTCATCCTGGTGCCGCGAAGATGTACCATGATTTGAGACAACCCTATTGGTGGAGAAGAATGAAAACGGATATAGTTGGGTTTGTGGCCAAGTGTCTCAACTGTCAGCAAGATAAATATGAGCATCAGAGCCCGGGTGGATTACTTTAGAGGTTAAGGATCCCATAGTGGAAGTGGGAGCGGATCACCATGGACTTTGTGGTTAGACTTCCTCAGACTTTGAGAAAGTTCGATGCTATTTGGGTGATCGTGGATCGGCCGACCAAGTCAGCCCATTTCATTCCAGTGTTGACTACATACTCTTCAGAGAGATTGGCTGAGATGTATATCAGAGAGATTGTCCGCCTTCATGGTACTCCGGTATCCAACATTTCAGACAGAGGTACACAGTTCACATTACAATTTTGGAGAGCCGTACAGCAGGAGTTGGGTACTAGGGTGGAGTTGAGCACAGCCTTTCACCCTCAAACGGACGGGCAGTCCGAGCGCACGATTCAAATTCTTGAGGATATGCTCCATGCCTGTGTGATGGAGTTCGGAGGGTCATGGGACCAATACTTGCCACTTGCAGAGTTTTCCTACAACAACGGTTACCAGTCCAGCATTCAGATGGAACCGTATGAGGTTTTGTGTTAGGATCGGGAACCCGGGTAGTGCAGAATATAGCCAAACAATGGTATAATGTCAATAACAAAAACAATGGAAGTTGATAACAACGACAATTAAAGTAGATAAAGAAGACACAAATTTAACGTGGTTCGGTCAAACTGACCTACGTCCACAAACGGAGAGGTGCAATTTACTATAACAATAAGAGTACAAAAGAGAGTACAAAATTAGAGTAAATACTGTAATTAGTCCCAAATACCCTAAGGGAATAACCTCACAAGATCACTCCAAAGAAAGGGTTCACACAAGTGCTTCCCAACACTAACTCTCATACAAAACACTCTTAATAAAGGAAGAAAGGAAGAAACAAGAAATGAAGACTCAAGTCTTGTTGGTGTGTCTACAAATGAGGAGAAACTCCTCTATTTATAGCAAGAAATCCTTAGCCTAATAATGGATATTATGTCAT